>JAJJMA010307458.1:104059-122621 GCA_023529015.1 Papaver nudicaule | reverse complement strand
CGCAAGTTCAAGGAAAAATTCCCGGATTTTGCAGCGGAAGGCAGAAAATGTTTACCTTGGAATATCGACGGATGGGTTTAATCCCCATGGCCATTCGATTATAGGTTGGAGCTGTTGGCCTCTCATATCTGTGGTTTATAATCTTCCACCTTTTTTGTGTATGAAGACTGAATTCCAAATATACAATATGTTGATACCTGGTCGCAAGTCACCGAGAGGAGACATTGATGTATTTATGGAGGTGTTTGTCGATGAATTAAAAACTCTCTTCAAAGACGGAAGGCGAGTTTGGGATTCTTTCAGAAAACAGTATTTTATCGTGAGAGTAACTCTAATGTTTGGGATTCATGATTTACCTGCTCTTGGTATTTTAAGTGGACGAACAGTTCAAGGGTACAATGGATGTGTTGTCTGCGCAGACAAAACTCGATGTGCGCATATGGGCAGAGGATTTAAGAAGGTAGTGTACACTAACTATCAGATTTTCCTCAAGAGCAGGCACACCTTTAGGGATGGGAAATTCTTGGGATTGGACAAAGAGGAGAGAAAGTTGGCGCCAAAGAGACTAACTAACGATGAGTCGCTCGAGTTTTTGAAAGATGTTCATTACATACCTGGTAAGACCCAAAAACGCAAGGCTGGTAAAAGACAGAGATACGTGTCTGATGATGAGACTGAGACTGAGGTTGAGGATGATTATGAGTTAGAGGATGGTGGCATTGATCAGAGGGATAATTCTGGTTTGGGAACAGGTATTTTTGATAGGAAGTGTTGTTTTTGGGAACTTGAGTCGTATAGCAATCTGGGTATATTTCATTCTATCGACGTGATGCACACGGAAAAGAACGTCATGGAACACATTTATCACGCTCTCTTTGATGTTGGAAGTAAGGCTCAAAGGTTATGGGATAATCGTGATGAATTGCGTGAGAAAAATCTCCACATTCGAGAGTGGAAAAAGAAGAAATTTAAGAATGTGATAGTAAACACCCCAGTGTGGGTTTTGTCTAAAGAAGAGTAGAATTTTTTTTGCCAGATTATTGCCAATCTGAAATTCCCTTCAGGTTTTTGCTCAAACTTGAACAACAATGTGAGTGGGGATAGGTTGCTGAGCTTAAAATCTCATGACGATCATATTTTGATTGAGTACTTGCTACCTGCTCTGCTTCAACATGCCTTTCCTGGATGTAAACACCTTCGAATTGCACTTCAGCAAGTCAGTTTGTATTTTAGATTGCTGTGCTCTAAGGTCGTTAAACTAGAAGATCTGAGCCAGGCTAAGTGTATGATTGCAGAGGCCATGTGCGTGCTCGAAAAGTATTTCCCGGCTTCATTTTTTTATATAAGCGTGCACAGCATGGTTCATCTGGATGAAGAAACCTTGGTTTGTGGACCGGTTAGGTTCCGATGGATGTACCCACTTGAGAGGTGAATTGTCGTTTCACCAATTTACCCCTTCATTTTTTTTGCATTTTTTTTGGGAGTTTTGTACTGAAATTTACATGTGCATACTGTATCAGAGCAATGAAGGAGTGCAAAGGCCTTTGCTAACAAGAGATACATTGAAGCGTCAATTACAAATTCTACCATTCTAAATGAGGTTGTTAGGTATGCAATGGAGCAAGCCAAAGATAGAGCCGAAGGAGGTCACAAAGCCAATTGGGCTGCCTTTCTGGATGAAGAATCTGATTTCAGCGATGAGGGTTCCATTCTTGGAGATAAAGAAGTTTTGTTGAGCCCTGATCAATGGGTTCAGATACGTCGGTGGCTAATATTTCAGCGTTGTCAACCGGAACTAGACGATTATTATAGGTATTTGTTGTTATATAATTTTTGTTTGTATGGACACTGAATTTCTATTGATAATGGGTTGTGATAAGGTGTCAAACCTATCAAGAATAATTTCTCGACTCTAAACAACTCAATAAAGATGTAGTAAAGCAAGTCAAGTTCGTTCCACAGGGAGGTGTGAGTTCTAGTTGTTATAAAGTCCAATTCTTGTTTCAAAGAGAGTGAATCAAGGTAACAAAAATATATAAACTGAATTTTGAATCAAATAATAATGATAAAAAGCGATTAAGGAATTCCTATCAATCCACGAAACAAAGCATAATCAATTTTAAAAGCATATTTCTCGCAATATCCTACTTGTTACCACCCTAGAATAATTATAAGCTCAACTATCCTAATCAATTCCTTGTGTCACCGGATACGGAAGTACTCGACTACCGGATTCTAATCAATTAGAACACCTAAAATAAGCTCTTCAAGTGATTCAAATCAAAAGCATTAGACTCTATGAATTGGGGTAAGACCTAGCCACGCACTCGTAAGCTCGGATTGTGAACTAAGATAATCTTCTCCTTCTCAACGATTTAACAACATCCCGCCGTCAATAATCGAGAATTACTACTTGTTGTTATTGATTCTTGACAATTAGGGATCAAAGAATCGCTAACTAGCAATAGGGTTGTCAACTAGCTACGTGATTGCGCACTCAAGCAACTAGAGAAAAACCCATAAATATTCAAGCACGGTAAAAGATTCACAACAAGTAAAAATAGAGGATTGAAATACTTATGTAAATTGATTAAAACTCATGTCTCGGGATGTCAAGTTCATCCCTAATCAAAAATAAACTTAGCTACTCATGTTCTTGAAAATAAACAAAATCTTTGAGTAAAAATAAGTTGTTAAAAACTCAAAGATAATAAAGAAAAGCAAACTCTAAAATCCTGTAACTTTCTGCGCCTCCAAACTGATGTGTAAAAAAAATCGATCCCTTTTCTGTTTACTGCGCCCTTTCTTTTATATCTCCAAACCCTCGCAAACTTCCTGCAATTTTTGTGCTAGGTAAAACCCCTGTATCCAAATCCGCTCAGAACTCCTAGGCCTCCAATCTCAACTGTCCAGCATCCAAAACTATCAGCAAAAAGCCCACCTGATGGCTCTCTCTTGGCTAGAAACTGTACTCATATATGCCTTATAAATTCAGGTCCAATCCCTTGCAACATAACACCAGAACCGTTGGCAATTGACCCTTGCAGACTCCATACAAGTAGCACACCAAAGTCACCACAATCCACACCACAGTAACCCCGTTTCAGCTGAACTACAAACCTGCCAGAAATCTGGACCAAACCCTTGCAAACCATGCCCAAAGCTATTCCTGGTACTCCACAAAACTTGCCAGAAAACTGAATTGCACTGCACTGCACCCTTGTAACCATCTCTGCAGCCAACCATAACATCGTGGCTACAACCATCTTCATACACAGCACAAGCCAGTACTGCGGCTTCTCATCCGTGTATCTTAAACCTTCAAATCAGCACCAAAACCTCACGGAAGATCATCAACAACTAGACCACAGCTGCACACCACAGCCCACAGACAATCAGCAACACAACTGACCCAATGACCCGACATTATGCGCAGAAAACCCTTTTCCTTCACCGTCAGAAATTGACCAAATCAATACCATATTGAGCTCTAACATCACTGTAAGATCAGCATCATAACCTCCATCCATGTACCAGTTCAAAAACCCTTTAATCAGCCACCAGAAAACCACGACAACGACAACTTCACAACAACAGCTCATTCAGATCTTGTTCCTCCATCCCATTCTTCTTCTATCCTTGCTTGTACTCACAGCAGCAGCCAACACAACTCCCTGCAGAAATCAGCACCAAGCCTTCTCTTCAGTTCCACCCATAGACTTCACAAAACACCCACAGAAACTCAACCTCAGCCGCACCCAAACTAGCATCTCAACAGCAGCCAAAATCCCACACATCAGACCCATAAATTCCTTGTAAAGGCACCAAAAGCAAACCCATTTAATACACAGAGAAACCCATCATAAACTCCACATAACAACCATTTAACTCCGCAGAAATCATCAACAACAATCCCCTTCTTCTTTGCCCCAAATCACCACAAATCCAGCAGCCTCGAATCCCCATATAACCACCAGAAATTGGCCACCAATCGGTACTCAAACTCTCCATCAATCAACACCACAACTTCATGATTTTATTAGCTTCAAAAACCCCCTTGAATCTCTTCCATAACCCATCACGACAGCTGCAATCTTCTCTTCATTCTCTCTTGATTCACAGCTCAAATGTGTGCTTTGAATCTCCCAATTTCTCCTCACTCTCCACTCTGCCGTATATCTCAGACAAACAGATCTGAGAAGAGAAATGTCTTCGTCTGATTTTAATTAGGATAAGGGTTGCCCCTTAGCGTTGTGCTGGGGTTGGGAATAACCCGGTGCCTTAAGCTGTGGTGGTGCCCTGAGCTTGGAATGCTGTCTGCTCCAGTAATTCCTTGGATTTTGGCACTTCAAAGGCTTTCTATCATGCTGTCCACCACCTTGTAGTTTCTTCAAATGAAATGAGATGTTATTTGTTTCTTTTGTGTAATTGAAAGATATTGTACCTGCAAAATAAAAAACAACGTTAAATAACCAATGTACGAGGCACAAGCTAACTAAAGTGTATAATAAGGTACTCTTGAGTAGGTGTTTTAAGGCACCTATCAGGTTGGTATTAAAAGTATGCTATATATTTATGTTCAGGGATTACCGCACCGGCCATTCAGACGTTGGAGTGGACTTGGTCCAGTTTGAAACCGACTTCCTTTCATGGTTGTACAACAAGGTATGCCTTGTAGAACCGGTTTGTCAGAAAAATTTAGGTGGCATTAATTCTGATTTATGGGTTTTCTGCGCTTTCGCAGCTTAGGGATGAACATAATATGGATGGTCTCTTGTGGGATTACCTTAAAGGTCCGGACGAGGTAAGGGAGATTGAAATATACCGTGTGAATGGATATGTTTTTTGTTCCCAAGCTTTTGAGGCCAAGCTTAGGACCCAAGATAGTGGTGTTACCATGGTTGCAGACACAACTTTTAGGAGCAAAAGAACTGATAAAGAGCCCGTGACTGTGAAAGCCAGGTGGTATGGGGTGATCCAACAAATCCTACAGTTGAACTATGGTTCATTTAAAGAAGATGTGTTTTATTGTGATTGGGTGAAGGTGGAGACTGGAGTCAAGATGTGTAAGGATTCAGATTATCCTCTGGTCAATCTGTCAAGAATGAAGAAGAAAAATGCTATCACAGACGAGCTCGTGATTCTCTCGGAACAGGCTACCCAAGTCTTTTATTCCCAGGATTTGAAAGAGCCAGCCTACTGGGTTCCTATGCATCCCTCCAGAAGACTAACTATCAGTGTAGACAGTGCAGATGTACCAGCTGAAGGCAGTTTTCAAGATATTTTAGTGGAAGAACCACATTTTCGAGCTTTGCTCACTTATTGGAGCACCCCTGAGAATTTGAAATAATCTGTACGTTTACTTCTACTTTTGCTTACAGTTTTACACCCCTTGTTGTTGGTTTGTAACTTTTAAGGTTTGTTCTATGCTTAGCTAACTCTGTTGACAATTGATTAATAGTCTTTTTACACTTGGTTTACACTTCGTTTATTCCACCCCAATGCTAACACACACATTATATTTACACCTCGGTGGGTACCACCAAACATCATCTTCTTTACTACTACTATTTTAGTGCTAAAGAACAAACACACCTTTCATTAAAGATCTGCTGCTTTTGGAAGCACTCAAGAATATTCAGACTCTAAAGCTCCCAAAAAAAAGGTTGTTTTCAAGGAGATTCAGGGCTTGATTAAGGAGGAAATCTATATCTCTCTCAGAGACGAATATTCAGCCTTCATCAATCTCTTTTTTGAAAAGGTAAGGTCTTTACTTTTGGGTACTTTTACTTTTCAAATGCCTTTGCATGTTGCATGCTGAATCTGTTAGTAATAAATGAAGTTAAATGCTAAAAATGAAGTGGAATCATGATAGATGGTGTGAAATCAAGATGCATGAAGTGGACTTGTTTCAATGTTGGTCTATTTCTACTCACTCAATGCTTTTAGTGCTGCTCTGTTTAATTAGATTTTTAATTAACAAATTAGATGAAATCATGACATGGGTTTAGTTTGGTTTACGTTATTATGATCTCCAGATGTGTTTGATTTCAGTATTGTTTTTATGAAAATTTTAGGGTTTTGGTCTGTTTCAAATGTCCAGTATTGATGTCGTCGATTCTGCTGTTTATATTAATTTGAATATAATGCTGTTTATATTAATTTGAATGTATGAATGTATGAAATTTTTTTAGGATATGGCATCGAATAGCCAAAACTACTCAGAAGCAGAACGTAACAGAAAGGGGAAAAGAAAAAGGTCTGACTCTGCGGAGCAGAGGAGCTCCGAACATTCTGATGCTACTTCACATCATTCAATCCGTTGATTGCTTTCAACAACATTATCTATAGATGCAACTTGGATCAAGCGAAAGAAATTCTCAAGCGTGCTTCCGATTATATCGGTTGTTTGGAAGTAGGCCAGAGAATTAAGCATGACAGGGAGGAAGAGAGCAAGAATCGCAGAAGAGAGTAGGAGGATGATTCTGAGCTTGAAGAGTACCAAAGGAGGGTGCGAAGAGAAGCCCGGATGCAGCGTGAGCTTACAGAAATGGAAACGGCGCCACCCGCTGAAGGTATACCCTCCGATGATGATGCGGAGGAAGCAGAACCTCAACCCCTAGTAGAAGAAGAAGAAGAAGAAGAAGAAGAACATGTACATGAAGCAGACCCTTTTCATGTAGCAAACTTTATTGATGAGCTGGTGGCTGCTGATGAGGAGCAAGAATTGAGGGTGGATGATTGGTTGGACTTACGGATGGGGGAAGTGGATGATGTGGGTGTTGTTGATTCTGCTGCTGCTACTGGTACTGCTGTTGTTGCTTTTAATGATGAGGAAGAAGAAGAAGAAGAAGAAGAAAAAGAAGATGAGGAAGAAAATGGGGATGAGGAGGAAGATTCTGACGAGGAGGAGGAAGAAGAACCTGATGATGAGGAAGATTCTGAGGAGGAAGATTCCGATTATGTCGAAGATGATGAACAAAGTGATATTGTTAATGGGGATGGGGATGACGAGGATGGGGACTCGGGTTCAGAGAGTTCCTATTATTGATATTTGTGTGTGTGAACATAATTTTTTGTATATTTTGGGATATTTTGGGGAAACTGGTTGTGTTACCAGTAGTTATGGATATGGCACACACACTGAAACTCTTAATTCTGATTGTGTGTGCGCTTTCATAACTGTGATTACACTAGATACTCTTAACTCTGATTGTATCAACTCTGACCCATTTTTTGTTTCTTTAGTCAGAGTTGTATTCAGAACTGGAAGTTCAGTCTCTTTTGTTTCTTGAGTCAGATACTCTGGCAGAAATATGCAGGAATACTGGAAGTCAGCTTAATGTAAATCAGTCTTTTTTGGGATATCTTGAGTCAGAATATGTTTTCAGATATCCCTGCTAGTCAGCTTAATGTAAATCAGTGAAAATCAGTTATCTTGTAAATGCTTTGCTCAGTAATGTAATTTTCTTTTCGTTTAAAAAACAAAACTGCTGGTTTAGTCCCAAGGGAAACAACAAAACCGTCTCATACATCACTCTTTTTCAACGGAAACAACAAAACCGTCTGATACCTTACTATTTTCCACTGCCATTCGGGATTTGAAATGGAGTTCATAAGAAGATTATAACTCTCACTTGCCCACAATGGGTTCTTTTATGGTTCTACATTAACTCCACCTTGAATTCGCCATTTTTGGATAACATCAGTGCTACTCTGGAATAGCCTGGCTCAGAGTATGGCAAATTAGGGAGTGGTTTGGAGTTCAGAGGAAGATTGTCAAATACAACACTATTTTCAACGGAAAAAACAAAACCGTCTCAGAAATATCACTATTTTCGACGGAAACAGCAAAACCGTCTCATACGTCACTTTTTTTCAACGGAAACAACAAAACCGTCTCATACCTTACTATTTTCCACTGCCATTCGGGATTTGAAATGGAGTTCATAGGAAGATTGTAACTCTCACTTGCCCACAATGGGTTCGTTTATGGTTCTACATTAACTACACCTTGAATTTGCCATCTTTGGATAACATCAGTGCTACTCTGGAAGAGCCTGGCTCAGAGTATGGCAAATTAGGGAGTGGTTTGGAGTTCAGAGGAAGATTGTCAAATACAGCACTATTTTTCTAAGGAAAAAACAAAACCGTCTCAGAAATATCACTATTTTCGATGGAAACAAAAAAACCGTCTCACCTACATTACAATTTCCAACGGAAACAACAAAACCGTCTCAGAAACATTACAATTTTAGTGAGTGGTTTGGAGTTCAGAGGAAGATTGTAACTCAAACTTGCCCAAAGTGGGTTCTTTTAAGGTTCTACAAGGATTCTTCCTTGAATTTTTCATAAAGGGATAGAGTCAGTGGTTCTGTGAAAGATCATGACTCATAGTATGTCAAGTTCGGCCGTGGTTTGGTGTTCAAAGAAGATTCTAACTCAATTTCTTGCCCAAAGTTGAGGATCAAACAAATTTCACTTTGAATTGGTACAAATCAGTTATTAGTTAACACTTATAAATCAGTTCTTATGAAAACAAATCTCCAAACAACATGTCATGGACCCGAAGGTACAGACAAGATTGGACTAGGGTAACCTCTTGATTCTCACGAATCAAGCCTTCCGGTTCAATGAAGAACACGGCCTTTAATCGATAAACGATTCCTTTGATTAATTTCCATTACAGACCCCTGCTGGCTTATAAAGCCTAAACTCAGACAACCTAAATCTAACGACCACGATTACATCTGACTCGATCTTACTATTTATAAGGACATCTACTGAAAGGATAAAGGCTACCAAAACTAGACACACACAAGACATTACTATGGACACCCTCCCCTTAGACCAGGCACATGACATTACCGACCCCTTCAAAACATCCTTGTCCTCAAGGATGAGAAACAAGCAATGTCTCTGCAACCTAAAGATCAGTTTAAGCTGGTTGTCGTCATGATAATTGTAGCTCTCGCTGACATGGATTAGGAGCCCGTTAACTGTAATGCAAATGACTATCTTTATCAAGCCCAACAAAATCACCTCAGAACCAGGCCCAACAACCAACTGCTCCCATTTCTGCAAAATGCCATGTTTGTGATTGGCCGCCGTTTCCTGTCCAAAATTAGACATAGAAGTTGACTTCCCTGTGCCATCTTTAAGAACACAAGTAACTCCATTCCCGGTACAACTCATTGCTTGGAAGGTACCACTTGAAGCATTAGTACTAGTCATGATTCCATTGCATCGAGATGTAAGGATTCCATAAATGGAACTTCCATATGTTTCCCCACATAGAAGTACTGTTGCCTTTAGCTGTTCATAAACTCTCACAGTAAGCTGCTCAGTACATGGGATATCTATTTTGCTCATCGGAGAAGCTGCAATTTGCTTGCAGACTTCAGTTTCGCCTAACAGATTGTAGTACCAGGTTGCATCAAGGAATACAGTAGGGTAAAAGTCCATGTTAAGGCAACTGACACTTCCCACACTTAACAGCCACATATATAGCAGTTTGAATTTCCACATCAGGTAAGCCAACCATAGAGTAGGAATACTTGACATTACCAACCCCTCCAAATTATCCTTGTCCTCAAGGATAAGAAAATGAGCTACCAATTGTCTGCGACTAACATGGTAGGGGCACTCCTCTATACTAGCGGCTACATGACACCGATGTCGATGAAGAGTCCACTGCCAAGCCAACCATCTAACAGCTGCCACGAGCATTTCCTGAATGAGTTGCTCCCTGATGAAGGTGAATTCCGCTGTGAAAATGACCAACAGTTGTAGTGTAGTGTGAGAGTTAGCCACAATTGTTGCATGAATTTCGTTTATCCTCCCAAAAAATCTGTAATCAGTCTGCAGACTACCTAATTCTGTAGGTAACAGTTTGAATTGCCACCTCCGAGGCTCAGAGTAGACCTTCGACACATGTGTGTATTTTATTGGAGAAAGCAAAGTAGAAATTTTAGTGGAAAGTATACAATGGAGCTCAGTAGTTCCGTCCTTTGCACACTTCCACCTCCAGGAGACCCACCACTCCAATGCGATTGGAAACTTGGCCTCAACAATAGTGAGATTGACTCCCACCAGTTTTGTAATGATTTCTACAATGAAAACATTTCTCACCCTCCGTAAGGCATTTGAAGGAGGTTTGAATTTCCATCTCAAGTATTCTACCAACATGAATTGCACAGGCAGAATTTGAATCACCCTCAGTAAGACCTGAATTTGCACGGTTCCAACAAGAGAATTTTTCCATCTATGACTCATTTGCTGATGCAAAGAACTCCACCTCTGACTGGTACTAGAAAGAAGATATTTAGCAGAATAGAATGTGTGCAAACAACTCAGTTCAGAATGTAGAAGTACCATTAAAATTCTCACTGACATCATGCGACTCCCATATATATTAGGTGCAAGCAACAGTGACTGTAAGAAAGACCCAAGTCTGAAGTGATATAAGTGATTGCTCACAACTTTGAAAAAATTAGGCCTCCAGAATTTAGCATCTTCCTGTTGTGTCGGTGCCCTCTCGACATTCCCAAATCCCATCCACAGGTGCAATAACAAACTGTAGGTGACATTTACTTCTTGTGACCTCTTCATAAACCAATTACAATCGTCACCAGTATAAATAAACACCAATATTTCACTGTACTTATCCCTTGAAAGTGATCCATCCAACCTCTCTCTATGATCAAATAGTGAATAAGTATAAATGAAGTAAACATAAAAGCAAACACCACCATTCAAACTTTTTGCAACACCAACCTGAAATTTACCAACGAGTATCCGTTTAAGCTCCTTCGAAAGCACCTGCAACACTCTCTCATTTCCATGTTTATCAGCATATAACCAATCTTCCAGTTTCTGGCTCGGTGTATTGTAGACATGGCAGAAGATAAACTCGAGCATTTTTCTTCTATCAAACAACAACCGTCCACCGGTAAAATTCCCACTATAAGCATCCAGTAAAACCATTTTAAGTTGCAGGAAAAAATCATCTCTGCCACTATTCAAAATCATGGACACACTCTCAGGTCTTTTGGCAAGCAACAAACAAGCATTATTCAAAACACCATCATTGGCTAAAAACATACAAACAATTAGATCTCGAGGCCTTGAATCTGACCAATACCCTTGTTCAGAATTCAACTCCTGAATGTTTTCTTCACATAATTTATCAAAAATAAACCAAAACAAGGACTCACATATAGGTAAACGAGAACTTCTTGTAATAAACTTGAGCTTCTTACCACGATCGAAGAAGAAACAAATATGAACAAAATGAAGATAGGAAATAACATAAACATCCAAGCCCTACACCTTTCTTTCAGGCATTTGAGCAAACAGGGTTGGTGCATTCTCAACTTCAGCCATAGACATCAACGGAAACATGAGAACCCTATCTCTATCTGACATTTCCACAAACTGCTCATCCTCATATAAATTGTCCAACAATTTTACACCATCATAATAAGGGTACCAATCAGTAAAACCAATTGTAAAACCAGAAAAACCTAAACACTGGAACTCTTTTCCACGATCAAAAAACTTCCGATTAAAAACCAAATCGAGAGCAGAATCATCCTTACCAACTAATTTGATTGAGACCCATGCCATCTTAACCAACTCGTTGTCAGACCCCTTGATAGGTTTTTCATCAGGTAGGTCTAGACCCCTTGAATCTTCTGTTTCTTCAAAGAAATACGAAGGGATATCAACCACTGTTGAGTAGTCTCTTTCTTCAAAGAAGTATGATGGAATAGATTCACATACAGGAAAGTTGTTCTTCACCTTGAAAGGAGGTGGAATAGTAGGATGATACCACTTAAGATTCATGATCAATGTCAGTTTTCTATGTAATCTGTTCATGAGTTTCCTAAGATTGGTGAATTGAAGAAAGATTTCTGGCTGTTCTGGAGAATCTTCATACTTCTTCTTCCAATAGCTATACTCACACCAACGTCTATCTAGCTCTTCTGTAGCTATCTTTTCCAATTTCAGTATAGGTACTAATTTACTATTCAATTCTACCCATTGTTCTTCCTGTAAATTCATTTTCAATCTTGCAGAGTACGCACAAGATCTACTGGCTGATACCAATTGTCATGGACCCGAAGGTACAGACAAGATTGGACTAGGGTAACCTCTTGATTCTCACGAATCAAGCCTTCCGGTTCAATGAAGAACACGGCCTTTAATCGATAAACGATTCCTTTGATTAATTTCTCAATAATTTCCATTACAGACCCCTGCTGGCTTATAAAGCCTAAACTCAGACAACCTAAATCTAACGACCACGATTACATCTGACTCGATCTTAATTTTTATAAGGACATCTACTGAAAGGATAAAGGCTACCAAAACTAGACACACACAAGACATTACTATGGACACCCTCCCCTTAGACCAGGCACATGACACAACAATATCAAAAAAATCCCTATATCAGAAATTCTAATATGCCTTTGCATTTTCGACGGAATATAACAAACCATCTCATAAATATTACTATTTTTTGTAAGAAAATATCCACCGTAGATTACTATTGTTAAGCGAAATCTCCACCGTCCAAATTGGACGTGTTTTGTTATAAGAAAATGTCATATGATTTTATTTTGGTGGCCCATGTCCTACCCTAACTTTTGAAGTTCACCAAAATTTTAATTTGACTTGACAAAGTCAATCGCAACATTTAGGCTCGATCCGTATGATCTTTTCACCTCGATTTTTGGGACCAAAAACATATCTCTCTTCTATTATTGAAACTTTGGGCAACTTTACTCTCTGTCCAAAAGTTGGAGCTAACTTTTAGATCTTAAATTTTCGTTTCCACTCAAATCCCAACTCAGATACTTGTTTCAATTTTCGTTTCCCTCTCCCAATTCCTCTTTTTTCCTCCAAAATTTTCGATTCCCTCTCAAATTTCTTTTCCCCCTTCTCCAAATTTCAGAAACATTTTGAATCTACCTTTTCTCTATAAAGAAGAGAAGATGGAGTTGAAGCTTTGTTGCCGTTTTCCTGTTTTCACAAACTCTCTTCCGATCTTCACTCACATCGTTCATACCTCTTACCACGCATCTAACCCTGTACCTCAATCAATCTCGAAAGGTAATTTCTTTAGATCTATCTTGTTTTTTTCATTTGGTTCTTAGGTTGTGTATGCTTAACAATTGTTGTTTGCTTTAAGAATAGTTGAGTTTTTTTATTGTTCACTGCTTCTATTGTTTATGCTTAATAAGTTACTTACTTGTGGGTGTTGTGATCTATGGATCCAAACTTAGGGTTTCAACCAAAGTTCTAGTTTTCTACTTTCATAACTTGCTATGTATTCAAGTTTTCTCATATGTTGTTTGTTGTTTGTTTTTGGTTCGTTTGTATGAAGATGTCAAGTCAGGATTCAGATGAAACTTCACCACCAACCACTAGTGGTACTCCTTCTAGTGGTAGTCCTGATGCTTTTCAAACTACTAGTACTCCCACCGGTAGCTGTGATCTAAGATTCCTTCGATCCAGATATCTCGTTGACCTCGATGAGCATGGTCGACCAATGGGAGTAAACGCCAGTAGGTTTGCTACTAAGACTGGAAAGCTCATCAGATCCCACTGTCCCGTCGACTGCAAAGACTGGAGGCTTGTACCTCAAAAGTGCAAGGACACGATGTGGGCCGCTCTAATGGTAAAGATCTCCCTTCAATCTATAATAAACCACTGTATTTTTTTGTCCAGTTGTGCGTTACACTGATGCCAACCGCAGTCTTTCGTTGCTGACATAAATACTTTCTTGTTCTTTTCAGGACACTTTCTGTTTCCCCATCGACGATGCTCTGGCTAGAGTGGCCGTTTCTGGGATGTTTCCACAGAAGTTTAGGTCCCACAAATGGGGACCAAGGAAGAGATGATTGCCCAGTGTCCATATGGCATGAACACCGATGTCTGGGAGTGGTTTATCGACAACGAGCACGAGGAAGGAGTTGCAGAGAAGCATAAAATGTTGGGAGCTAATCAGAAGCATAGAGAGTACACACATTGCTTAGGAAGACTCTCATATGCCAACAAGAGCTACATGGTGGTAAGTACTTTGGTGATTCTCTAAGAACATTTAAATTCTCCTTGGATGTTACCTTTACAACCCCTGATACTGTTCATACCGATTATACAGTCTAAAGAAGAGAAAAAACATGTTGCTAAATGCCGTGGAGAACAATGGTTGCTTGGACACAAGCGCAAGAATAGAGCCATAGTGACGGGTCTTGATGACAAATATGTGAGTATACAAGACTCATACATTTTGAATGTTCACGTACAAAAGACTCTTACACAAAAAAAAATTCCCTTGAATTTCAGAAACTAGTGGAAGCTGCAGTGAAGAAGAGAAAGGCCCTGTTGGAAGCCGGCGAGGGAGAGTTAGAGGAGCTGTCTTTTGATGACGATCCACTTTCTGAAGTGTTTGGAGTTGACAAGCCAATGAGCTATTGCCGTTCATTTTCCTCAACTATGTCCATGAAGCAGGCAGTAAATATGAAAGTAGGGGCGGCCCTTAAATCTTCTGGCAAAAGCAAACTCACTGATGCTGATGCTGATGCTAGAATGAACCAGATGCAGCAAGATCTTACGCTTCTTTCAAAGGTGAGCTTCAAACATGATCTCCTATAATTAGTTCATTTATGTATTGTGTATATTGTGCATTGTATATATCATATTCTAATCAGATCAATTTTTGAATGTATTTGTCCTGCTTACAGCATGTTATGAGTTTTATGGCTGCCACTGGAAGGGTTCAGGATACTACTTCTCCTTCCAGTCAAACAGCTTCTGCCCCTGGTGATCTTTCTGATTCTCCAATCAGAGAATCATGTTCAGTTGTTGTAGCTGACACTGTTGCTGAAGCTGCTATACCTCTTATGGGAGATCATCAGGTGCGTCTTATCAACAGGAAAGGGGATGCAGTTGCAACTGGTAATGTACTTGGTGGAGTGCAGTGGCAGTCTTGTCATGGGGCTACCGTGAACCACAAAGTGGAGAGAGTTGTCTGTGTTGAGGAAGTTATGGATGCGCTCTATCCTGTTCCCGATTCTCCACAAGGGGATGACTACAATGTTTTGGGAGATCTGGTAGGTGGACAGTGCTTCATTATATGGCCCATAACCAGGATGATCCTTGTTTGAGCACTTCCCACTTCTTGCAATGGTTTTTTGTGCAGCTTAACTTTAACACTTCTATATACTGCTGCTTTTTTTTGTTGGGTCTTTTGGGTATCAAGTACGGACACATTTGAGTTACACTTGTGTAAGTGAATTGTTTGGACATCCTTATTATGTTGTGTGTGTGTGTATATATATATATATATATATATATATATATATATTTGTATCAAATATTCGATGTTGTTTATTTATTTACTTTTGTGTACCTGTCAACCCCTTTTTAACTCCGCCATTTGAGATGCCGGTCCCCAGCCCGGGTAAAGGAAGAGGGAAGAGGACTAGTTTGTTATATTTTTGCAGGAACTTGCAGAATGGTTGAGCTTGCTATAAAGAGACAATCAAATACCAGGTAACATAGTTACTTACTCGTTCATGTTCTTGGATAATTATGTATTCTAGTTCGTTTCATACTGACCTACATGTACACTTCTCTTCTTTGCTGGTATGACAGGCACACAAGTGGGAGAAAGTGGCCTTTTCCGTTGTCAGATCAGCTCCTCAGTTAGTTAGAATATAA
Organism: Papaver nudicaule; assembly: GCA_023529015.1. Taxonomy (NCBI): domain Eukaryota; kingdom Viridiplantae; phylum Streptophyta; class Magnoliopsida; order Ranunculales; family Papaveraceae; genus Papaver; species Papaver nudicaule. Next base: position 106,889 of record JAJJMA010307458.1, on the reverse strand, counting down.
GGTATATTACTGATATTGAAATTTCTGAGTTTGATCCTTTTAGTGCCCATCTTACTAACTTATGTCTACTCTTTTGTTATTTTCAGGTTGTGATCAAGTTCATATACTTTGACCAGTGATGATGCTTCTTGCATTAGTGAGTAAACTCTCAATATGCCTGTTTTCAGTATTTGTTATCATTTCTATGGTACATTAACTAAGGTTGATACTTACTATCTTTATGTTTATTTTTTGAAGATTCAACGCGCAGACTTGAAGCTAGAGAATACCAGTGAGGAGGTAATCTAGGGTTGATTCTGCTGGTATGGCAGGTGCAGAAGTGGGAGAAAATTGTCCTTGCAAAGGTTGTCCAAGAGTTGGAATGAATTCCTCCCAACCACTACCAATGTTTTTGGAATGAATTCCTTCCAACCATTGGATAACCTTTAAAGACATCGCTGTTATTATTTTTCATTCTTGTTATTCCACGGTGCTGCTGCAGGTCTCCTTTTTTAAGCTCAGGTTTGTTCATTACCTGATATTATCTCTTGAATGCTTTAGTTGTGATATCCTGTTTCATTTCATTTATTAATGATATTTGCTGATAACTTGTCTTAATTTACTGTAGAAGTGGAAGAACTGGGATGCTTAATCTTTTTGGTGATTTCCCCTAGTAGTTATTTTCAGGTATGAACTCTAATTAAGCTATGATTGTGTATGATTGCTAGTGTGCTTCAGTTACAGATGAGAATTAACCTCATTATCATTTTAGTTCTGTGGTCAAATATTTGAGCTACTGTAGCTTGTGCTCTCTTTCATATAAGATGAGAATTATGTCGTAGGCGTATGTCAGGGCTTCGGCTACCTTACCGCATAGCCTAAACTAAGATGAAGCTGTTTGTTATACCCAATATTGCATGTTATTCATATGATTATAGAAAATTCTGTTAGTGGGTCATATTATGTTATTCAAGTGGATGTTCTGTCAACTATATAGACAACTCAAAGCTTTGTTTCCTTGTTTCACAGAACTCTCACATCTGAGGTCGACTGACTACTCCATTCGGCGTCCTAAAATCTTCTTCTGATCCAAGGTATCATTACAAAACATTGCATAAACTGAAAACTCCTGAAACACACAACCTTCTAATCTAGGAGTAGTAAAAACACAGGCAAAAATGTATGTATGTCTGTTTTATAAATTTTGGGTTGTGAATGAGTGTAGTGAATGGATGTATAAACGGTTGTATGATTTTCAGAGTTTCAATGAAATGCGTGTGTTAGTTGAATGAGAATGGATGTATTTCAGTGGGAATGAATTGAAAATTACAGGATTTCTATTCAGTATTGCAGGTTTAGAAATGAATTGTATTGTATTGTATTGCATTGCAGGTTCAGGAAAGAACTGTAGTGCAGGTTCACAAATGAACTATATTCCAGATTCCGGAATGAATTGTATTCCAGGTGCAATTGTAACGCATGGCTTAACGCTTGTCAGCGTTATTTTTTTTAAATAATACAGTTTCTTCCAACGATAACAGACGTTACACAAATCCGTTAGTTGCAAAAACACGTGGCAATCCTAAAAACTGTTACAGATGCGTTTTCCACGAATAAAAACGTTGACTAAGCCGTTAAAATTTATCCGTTACACGCCGTGGTTTAACGGGAGCAAAAGTTGTTGGATCCGTTACGACAGAAGGACAGGTGGCGAGCGCTGAACCGTTGGAAAATAGATTCCACCAGTTCATTCCGTTACTTTAACAGTTAGGGTATCAGTTACGCAGACGCAACGGCGTTGGCTGTTTCAAAACAGTTACGGAAACTGCCAGCTGGCAAACGGATAAACTGTTACTGCACAAAAACCGTTGGGTATAAACGTTGCTGTTAAGAGTTGTTTAATCCGTTGCTGCCCACCGTAACGGGTAGACCGTTACAGTAGGTTGCCACGCGGCACGATATGATGGTATGCCTCATCCGTGACAATATTTACTGCAACAGATGCATGTGTTGCTGTAATCATAATTACAGCAACGGCAGTTCAGTTGCTGTAATTATTGTAACGGCAACAATAACGGCGTCCCGCCAACGACCACTCGTCGTTGCTTTTATTTTTGGCAACGGCCCTGGGCCGTTGCTAAAAAGGCAATTTCGTGTAGTGTATGTTGGAAAACCCCCCAAATGGTGTAATGTCTGGCAGTGGAGAATGATGTCACCCGCAAGCGCAACACATATCTTGAAACATGCAGGGCTCATGGTTATGAGTTTTGGATCCTAGTTTTCTCAACTCTTGGGGAACTAAGAGCATCTCCAATAGTGGGTCTAATTTTATTTTTCGTATGCCACGTAGGAGTTAAGACCCTCATTTAACAAAATATCATATCCAATAATAGGATCCTCAAAACAAGGGGTAGTGACAAGGCAACCAAAAGGTCTTAGAGAAAGTCTTATTTAGACTTTCTCTAAGACCCCCATGTCATCAATTTTACTAATTTTTCTAATCTTAATTATGGTGAAAAATAAAATAAACCAATAACAAAAAAGAAATCAATTAATTTTATGAATTAGTTATAACCATATATCAAATCTTAGGATTAAAACCTTTCACTATTGGAGATGATTTTATAAACTAAAGGTCTTATTTGTGTCACATGTTTAAACTCTCGTAAATTGAGGTCTAAATGTGACCTCCACATGGGATTTTTAGCACCCACTGTTGGAGATGCTCTAAGTGAAGAAACAGTGGACTTCTTGAAGCAGTTGAAGGATTTCCTATATTGACATATTGTCTATCCTTTTCACATAATATGAGTTGTTATTAAGAAGGGAATTAGAGCCCACCTTGTAGCTA
>JAJJMA010307458.1:83377-96865 GCA_023529015.1 Papaver nudicaule | reverse complement strand
AGGCCTGAAAAATGAGCTTTTCCCAACGTTCCTCTGTTGTATCCAGGCTATAAAATGAGTTCCTGACAAACCAACTGAAAGTAAGCATACAGATTTTATGGTCCAGTTTAACATTCAAGGAAAATCCAAATTTCCAAATGAAAAGGGATTGAATAGATTTGAAATTTACCCAGTAATTATATTCATCGCATAATCAAATGTATAAATCTCCATCATGGAAAATTTGTGCATGGAAACATCATTGAGTCAACCTCACTACATCACAATCACAAATACTAATCAAAATAAATGGACATCTTTGGGAGCAAGAATAAGAAGAAAACCAGAAATGCCATAGGAACTCAGTGATCAATAAACCTACCAGCTGTAAACCAGAAATGCCATGAGAAGAAATAAATGAAACTTTTTCACTCTCAAATCCTTCATATCTCAAGCGTTCTTCAAAGTCACAATTTATCATAACTGCCTTAAAAAAATAAACCATACTACTAAATCTAATTAGAAACCCTTGAGCTCAATGTAGACTAATATTACTACTGCACATCAACCATACAATTCTCAAAATTCTACATAACAGCTGTAAGAATTATAACTATAATACTTAGATTGCAATTTGGAACTACATTTGAAGATAATAAAAACAGAAAATCCCTAACATACACAGTCAGAGTTTGAATAAAGGAAAATCACAATCACTACTTGGTAAGCAGTTGTGATTTGTAAATCGCGTCGACTATTGGGTGACACATACATGGGCTCATCATCAGATTTTTGAAGAAAAAAACCTTCACACCACCACCCAAAATCAAACAATCCGAAAAGTTCAAGAACCAAATCGGAAGTTAAAAGGCCCTAATTTAAAATCGAAATTGAAACTTTATAAATCGAAGACTACAAATTAGACAGTGTACAAGAATTTTGTTCATTCAGAGAATGTAACAAACACTTAACCTACAAAGAATGTTTAGAATAGATAAACAAAGGAGTAGATCTGATAGGAGCGAAAGACTAGTTTCTGTTTCTGTTAATCAGAGACAAACTCATCTGAATTACGCAACAATCATCATTTCAACTCCTCCTGTATCTATTTATCTATTTCATTCACAAAACAATAAATTGAACAAAAACAAAATCGAAAGCAAAATTAAGAAAACTAAAAAGAGAGGCTTCATAGAGAAGATTAGATATATCAACATAGACTAGATTCAGCCATATGCTTGTCTCTAGTTTCTTTAATCATCAGCCCTCTTCCTAGAATTCAAGACAAGTACATCTTACAACCCTAAATCAAATCAATTAATTCAGTTTATCAAAACAAAACTGAAAGAAAACTAAACATAGCAGCCTGAGATCTTGAATCTCTATCTAAGGGGTTTTATTGTATAACAGGAGGTGATACAAATGAAGAAAATTAAGGAAAAAATAACTTTTGGATGTGTATCATTAACAAGCTACGGTTTGGGTAGTGAAAGAAACAACAAAGAATTGTGGATTTCTCGAGAGGGTTTTATAATAACTGGAAAGTTTAAGTCCCAAATTTATTTTTGGAGGCGGTGAAAAGTTGAAATCATGGCGCCAAAATAGTCCGCCAAGAAAATTTTCCCGCCAGAAGGTTAGATGGAAAGCGGAATAAAATAACCAAAATGATTGGCGGGAAAGTTGAGAATTTTGCCGCCAAAATAAGGAAATACTTGTGTCGTCGGATGCATTGCAATCCGCATGAATTCAAGTGTTTTCTTTCCCAGTCGTCGGATTAGAAACATAAACTTTCTATTGGTCAATTAACCATCATTTGGATCGTGCTTGTTTTTCCTTTTGGGTGGATGAGGGCAATTCCTATGGGTACAATACTTTGTGAGTGTTTACCTGTCTAGGTGGATGAACAAAGAGCTTTTGCCACTATGGGAATATGTTTTAAACGGCTTAAGAAGTACCGAGCGGCGTGACTAGCGCCGCTGGGCGTGATCAAGACTGTCAGCGGTCTTAGTTAAGCCGATCGACGTGGCTTTCACCCAGGGGCGGAGCCAAAGGTAGGCTAGAGTGTGCTATAGCACCCCCCTAATTCCTTAAATTACTCACCAAGACACATTTCGACCCCTATAAAAAAAAAAAAAAATTTTAGCCCACCTAGTAATTAAGTTTAGCCCACCAGTCCTTCTAAAATTAATATTTAGCCCACCTTATAATTGTGTTTAGATTTAGTCCCCACACGTCACAAACTTAATTCCCTCTTTCATTTTCATTCTCAATTAATATTTAGCCCACCTTATAATTGTGTTTAGATATATATAATGTAGTCTCAATTTTCATTCTTTTTTTGTATCATAATCTCTAATTCTCTATATTCATACTAAAAAATAGCCTAAACTTGGATGAAAATCGTTGGGGTCAAGGTAATACTACATGTTTACTTGTTATAATGTGTACTAACTAGTTATCAAGAGGCGTATACTAGAAAAAAATTGTTGGCCGGAGTTAAAACACTCAAAAAAAATTGGCGGCCTACGGCCGCCAAAGTCGCCAATTTTTTTTTAGCCCCCCCCCCCTTTCGGAATTTCTGGCTCCGCCACTGCTTTCACCTCCAACTTTTCCTATTTAACCCACCCAACTTCACCCATTCCTCCAACAAAATCTATAAGTTCACACATAATTCTCAACGTAATTCACACATAAATCTATAAGTTCAAAATCTATAAATCATTTGGATTGGTTGAGTTCGTGGATAGTAATTCAATAAACGTAAATTAAAAACAACATAAGTTTGATATCTGAACCGACAATTTCGTTTAAAACAATGGTTAGGTATACTGATGATGAAAATGTCACTATAATTAGAAGTTGGGCTTTCATTTATATACGAAGAGATAGAAGGCAATGGAACGCGATAAACCACTTACAATCTTTGTTAGTTTATCCCGTTCCTTTACCTTACTATGTTTTGGCATTAATGCGTTCCAAAAAGAAAAATGGGTTGAAAAGCATTCCGAAGCAATGGGAAAAAAATATCTGATTTGCAACCCTTATGTTATTGCCTAACAGAGTCATTTATCTTGGTATAGGCAATCCAGCGGTAGTTGCGGTAGTCCGACCTTTATCAAAGATAAAGGATTGTGTTAGGCCAGAACATAAGGCACTTTATTTAAGAATATCTTCGACGAACTCTTCTCAACCCACATAACGGTTAACAAGAAAAGTTTTCAGGAGACGGTAATGCCGTTCGTACTTGAATTCCTTTCCTTTACATCGTTGTCATTCGCTAAGAGTCCTGGACAGATTCATATCCCCACCATCTTCCGGAAAATGAGTTTTCATCAATGCCCTCATATGCATTAAATCGTGGACTTTTCGGTGTATTTTTCTCCAACGCGACCCTAGCGTATGCTGATCACGCGCAACTTTGGAAGTACATCTATCTAATTTGAATTACGTGGTGACAGTAATTCATTTACTCTAACACGATTTCGTTTTATATCGTCCAGGGTCGGATACAAAATCATATAGTTTGTACAAAGACATATATCTTCATTCCACGCAAATTTAGGACGAGGTTTAGGTCCATCTGGTAATGAATCTAGAGGATTTCCCGATTTTTTCGACGCGACATCTTTTTTAGAAGAAGAAGATGAAGATTCTGTGGAAGCTTTGCATCGCTTAACTACTGGGTTACCATAGTGTCTTGGAGGAGAAGGATATCATCTCTTAAATGGAGGAGGAGTGAATAAAGGCGGTGGTTTCGATGAAGGTTCAGTGTAGTAGTAGTTATGGACTAATTTTTTAGTTACGCTCCGAAATTTAGGTGATGCTAGAGGAGTACCGAGTAAGACGAAGTTTGGTGGGGAAGGAGGAGGTGATGCTGGAGGAGTACGCTCCTCGAGCCCTGGTCGCAACCATGACTAGTCGTGCTCTCCTTGAGCCCTGGTCGCATGACTAGCCGTGCTCTTCTTGAGAGCCCTGGTCGCTTCTTGTGAACCGCTTGTTGGCAGACAACTCATTGACTAGCTGTTACTTCCTTAGAGCCCTGACTGCTTGTTGGTTGGCTGCTGCTCTGCTATAAGCCCTAGTCATCAGTGGCACTGATCCCCTACTATTGTCCTGGCCACTTGTTGGCAGACTGTAATATCCCTACACATGTGTATCCACAAGATTTACAGCTGGAGAAGACTAATCCTTCGACGAATCTAGCTAAAGTCTTCCTCGATAACTGTTCTACATGGTTTATCCCAAATACAAAGCATATCTTATCAAGACTAGTTTCAACTTATCTCTTCCGTGAGAATAGCTAGTCACACAGTCAACTACTGAGGCTTGGTCGTCTCTTCTTTTCCTCAAAGTCTCATCCTGATGAGCACCACATCTTAGTCAACTTGACAACTACACGAAAGACAATTAAGTCGCATGGGGGGATACAAATTAGGGTTTTGGTTTGGCGGTCTACGGCAAAGGAAAGAAGAATTAGTATTAGGAAACGCGGCTATTATCAAGGAAAGTTGGTGGAATTCCTGGTCTTTCTCAGCTCAACAGAATGACTATATCCCCGCATACTCCAGATAGCCTAATCCTTTACGCTAATTGCGGATCAAGTGTAACTTCGCCTCTATAAATAGCTACCTCTATTCTCACTTTCAAGTCAACAATTTCTCTCGATAACTCTCTCAGAGAAATAGCCTTCTTCCTAAAGTGAATAGCGGAAACTATACAGAGATCGAGCAAACACCACACATCTGTGATTCAACCACCATTGATTACACTTGATCAACTTCTTCTCCTTCGTTTCCCTCCCTTAAACCAACCCTAATCCTTCTCCTGCGACTGAAGCACTGCTGGAACGGTCAGTGTGCCTGATTTAAGCTAGCAGTGTTCGAACTTGACCTTTCGTACTTACATCAAACATCTCACACATACACCATTACTCTATTTTTTTACCCTTTTAACCCTTTATTGTTTTTACGTTAAAACACATACAAATCCACATTAGATATGCTTACAAATTTACACAAGTCGATCCCAAGATTCGATAGTTCCCTCTTCGTAGTTTGTTCGATCTCATTAGATATGATTACAAATTTACACAAGTCGATCCCAAGATTCGTCTAACTCTACAATTCGTTTGATCTCATTGGATATGCATAGATATCAACATAAGACGATTACAAAAATATTTATTAGACTCTAAAATTTGTTCGATTGCATAGGATATGCATAAAGATTAATACCTTTGGTATAAATCTATCCCAAGACAATTTCGCCTGTCTCTGTAAGTCGTAGGATATCATTATATATGCTTAAATAAACAAAAATAGACTCCAAGACACGTCATCCCCTAAAAATCATGATAGTAATAATTCAATTACTTTCGGTTACTGCAACTGAAGTATCAAAGCTTAAATGTAATATTTGTATAATACTCTGCTACGTGTACTCTTTAGTATATATAAGATTCTTCACAGGACCATATGTACTTGTTATGTTTTAGGTGCATTTTTTAGTATTACGAGACTAATGTGCATTGACATGCTTTCACATGTACTTAGTAACCATGTCTTAATCTGATTTTATTAACGAAAATCGTGAAACAATTTGCAGAATTACTAAGCCTAATGATATTTTGCTTAATAACGTCTTGTGATAAGTCAAATTCTTCGCCGAAGCACTAAATGTATATGTATTGATCATATTATGGTTAATAATTACTCTTGATAAGTTGGATTCTTTGACCGGAACACCAAATTAATCTAATGATATTATTTATATTTTGCTTAATAATGTCTTGTTAAAGTCGGATTCTTCGTGGAAGCACCAAATTTAATACGTATATTTCACACTAAACCTATCAATGTTTGTTAGATTATCACTAGTTGTTGATCTCTAAGTCGGATTCTTTGTCGGATCGAAGGTTGATAAGAGAAAACCGAATACACAAGTTTGAGAAAGCACACAATCCGTATGACTATCCAAACAGATTCTCCACCGTTCATCAAATTTTAAGAATGAATGCCAGCCGTCAAAACTCAACTTAATCCGCATGAATATCCAAATCAATTCTCCACCGTCCATCAACATTTGAGAATCATTACCAGCCGTCCAAACTTCTGTCAATCCTTTTTGAGTATCCAAATCAATTCTCCACCGTCCAAATTTGTTCTGTCCCTGTGAAGAGTCCAAATTGATTCTCGACCGTTCAAATTTTCCCTTCCTTATCCAAACTTTGTGATTAACAAAACTCTAAAGTCCATTTTCCCAGATTTTTTTTCCCTTTCTCTTATCCTTCTCTTTTCATCACCGCACCGCACCCACCTCTCATTTTCAAGTTTTTTTTCTTCCTGAAAATCAAAGAAGAAGCAGATTTGAAACTCCAACCTCTTTTTCTTTGGTTTGTGATGGTCTCTTTTCACCGATTTCGTTTTCTTCTCAAGTTTTTCTCAAAACCCTAAGCTAGATCTGTGTAACCCTAACCCTATGTTCATGGTGGTGGATCTGACTAATAAAATTAGGTTGCTGGTGGATTTCATGGTGTGGTACTCAAATTACCTTCATTGAAGTTTCTAGATCTGAGCTTCAATGAATTTGAAGGTACAGTTCCAAACAACTCTTTGATATAGATTTAGATGCAGTTTTTTATCAATCATAATCGATTCACCTATTTTGGGGTTGTAATAGATTCTTATGAGAAATAGAATCAATTGATTAGTACATAGATTGTTTAATCTAATCAATCAATTCCATTGCATTGATTAGATCTTATCTGATGAGTTGAACCGATAAAAATATGATCTCTATTTCTGATTTTATAATGATTAATGAATTTTATCATCCTTAAATCTACTTGGTTACGTTGGTTCGAGGTTAAATCTTTTAACTTTTACTCTCTCAGATCCATTCGAATGAGAAAAACTCTTCAAATTTGTTTCGAATCCGAGTTTGGGTCTTTTGTTGTCTAATTTCTCCCTCACATTTTACTCTGAAATCAGATTGAAAAAGTATAAATCCAAACTGTGCTATTGTTAAGAATGGGGAAAAGGGTGGAGTTCCAGTCTATTGAGAAGCTATTCAAACTGTGTTTTGTGTAACATCTTTAGGTTATCACGAAACTGTTGTATCTACTCAATCAAGGAGAAACACTCACAAAAGTTAGGTTTCTGAAATCTATGTATTTTTATGTGATTTTGAAACGGCTGCTACTTGGTTTGTTGGAAAATCAAAAGTTTTTATTTTGCTTATGTGAATTTTGCTGTGATTTTATAGGTTGAAGCCACGGGAGTGTTCTTCTCGAACACATAGCTATTACAGGCCAAGGACTTGGTACTTAGGAGAATGGTATATTTGATTATTAAGGAACTTTCCCCTTCTTGAGATATGCTGGTGATATGGCTGAGAATGCAACTGCATATATGAGTTGATTCAAAAACACATTTTGTGAGGACTCCGCCATGCTTGGATGCATTGATTCAAAGCTAAAGTGAATCGAGTTGTTGTGGGAATGGTGAATCCAAATCCAATTGTTGCTTCAAGAGGGGTTGAGAAACTAAGAAAAGCAGGAATTGGCGTTACAGTTGGAAGAATTGTGCAAGAATATATATGAGGCTTATATTCATGGATTGAATGCTCACCGGGAAACCTTCTGTTACAGAGAGGTAATCAGTTAAGAGTACTTGGTTTTCGTTTTCTTGTTGTTTTTGTAAGGATACAAATTATCACATAATTCTGTGTTGGAATATCAGTTCAGTTTGTTTTTAGATTGATAGGATCGGTTTGTGACATTGGTGCAATTGCCTTCTTATATAAGTCTTAAGGTTTTCACTATATCAAATATTAATTTTGGCATCTTAGAATGACCTGCTTATTAGGTACATCACAATGCAAGTTACTGGAATTTCAAGATGAGACTACCAAAAATTCAAAGCCAGCAAACTTGGCTAAAGTTGTTAGAGTAGGGAGAAATAAGCTACTTACTGTCTTGTTAAGTATGGATGCAATTTTGTAGCTGCAGATGTTGTTTTGCTAATTGTATTTTTTGATTTCGTATGCACCAAGTATTACTCTTTGATTTTTAGTCGTGTCTTCTTTTTTCTTTGGTCGTCCCCCCACCTCGTGCGGTGCAGTATTTGACTTCAAGTATTTGTTTGGTTGTATATGCAGGACGAATTTCATCATTTTCTGGAGGAACTATGAGAGGATTGAGTACTCTATATAGATCTTGAAATCAGATTTAAAGTTGTAATTTTTAGGTTCAAAATTGAAGTTGTTGATGAGATTCATTTTGCTTTAACGAGTTTGTAATATTGTAATGAAATGATGTCGTAAATTTAATCGAGGAATAATAAAAGTTGATTTTGATTATGTTTTCAATTGTCTTGTTGTAATTTCTGAATTAGCTTCTATATTTATATTCATTGGCCGGATTTTGTTAGCAAGCACTGTTGCACGGCCAACAGTGCCTAGAGCAACCAAATAAAAATATTATGCAGCTGTTTTAAATGGAGTCGGTAGACCCCTTGTGCTAGTACAAAAATGGAGTCGCTAGACCCCTTATGCTAGTATTACAAATGGAGTCGCTAGACCCCTTGTGCTAGTATTACAAATGGAGTCGCCGGACCCCTCGTGCTAGTACAAAAAATGGAGTCGCTAGACCCCTTATGCTAGTATGACAAATGGAGTCGCCAGACCCCTCATGCTAGTAAAAAAAATGGAGTCGCCAGACCCCTCATGCTAGTACAAAAAATGGAGTCGCCGGACCCCTCGTGCTAGTATGACAAATGGAGTCGCTGGACCTCTCATGCGTCGAACTAAAATGCACTCGCTGGAAATGTATGCCTACCAAAGGGTACAGCTGCTAATGATTATTGCAAGATATATTTTGCGACTACATGATTACAGCCGCTGATGATTATGGCTAGATAGGTCTAGCGAGTACATGGTCGCTAGGGTCCTCTAGTAACCTAGTCTCTAGCTACAACGCCGCGACTACAGATTTTACTCGCTAAAGGCATATACCGAGCAAAAATGATCTCTTGCGACCATTTTGTGATGGTGGCTAGAGACTAGTTTTCTTGTAGTGAAACCGAAATATCTAACGGCCCTAGACGGTGGAGGTGTTTTTAAAACCCGATCAAGATATGGTGTTATGTGGTTTGAGGCTCTTACTGACCGACGTCACTCCAGACTGACCGAAAATAAACAAATTAATTAGTACTAGCCATTGATTTGGGCCCTTGGATCAATAAATTAATTAAAACAATAATAGCAATACTTTTTCCCGGCCTCACAACGAAAGTTGTACAAAGCTCGAATATTAGAGCTCGAGGCCCCACACAGGAATTCTTGACCAATCAAAACATTTCGAAGGTGTGGACCGAGAAAATTTCACCCGCGAGAGAATGGGCCCGTCAAAACCGAGAGTATAATGGAGAAACCAAAAAATCTACGAACCGATTTTCGTTCTCTCCCGATGATGTTTTCTTCATTCTCCTCTCTCCGTCTCTCTGCCCTGAACCTAAACCTTGATATTTTCTGATTCTTATTGATTTATTTCTCTTTGTTTGTTGGTGTTGCAGGTGATTATCATGGATGCATGGGTTTTGAAACACTTCTATAGAATCTCGCGGGCTCATCTAAAAATAGTTGATTTGCTCTTTTTAGCAGGTTCGATTTCATCCAACGGGAATCACTGTAAATCGCCAATAAGACTTGACAGAGGTAAGATCTTATCAAACTATTATCTTTTTCTTTAGGTTTCCGTTAAGATTTCTGTTAGGGTTTTAGGTTTTTGTGATGTTTGTGGTTTTCCTGATTTTTTGAAACTGGTTTGAATTTGTTTGGATTTTAGGGTTTATGGAGAGGAAGAATGGTTTCTGGAGTGACTCAAAAATCAATAGTAATTCATCGGCGAAGGCGATAATCAGTGATACTAGCAATAATAGAGAGGGCACGACGATGATCAACTCTATACCACATGAAGTTGTTACGGAGATATTAGCAAAAGTTGCATCCGCATCTTTGGTCGATCACTTCAACGCAAACAAAAGGTATGGAATTTGACATAGCCTTCTTTTTAATAACTGTATACCTTTTAATGTTATGTCTGCATGATTGATATATGGAACTCAGTCTAATGTATATGGTTTTGTATTTGTGTATTTTCAGTTGTAAACTTTTCCATGAGGCTGGATGCGATAATTTCATCCTTCGACATGCCTCTGTCCAAGAACTACCAATAATCCAATGGTGCCCAAACAAGTCCAAGGTGTCATCAACATTCTTAAAACAATGTGAAGAATCCCAGAATCCGGAAGTTCTGTATAGGAAAGGAATGGTGGAATTCTTTAACAACAAGGAAACCGAAGTAGGGAAGGAGTTGTTGCACAAAGCAGCAAATCTGGGGCACGTAGTTGCCGCGTATGTTTTAGGTATCATATTACTTGATGATGCTGGTGATGATCAAGAAGTCCTCAGAGGAAAACAATTACTGAGTAGATCACTGACACGGGAAAAGTGCACGAGAAAGAGATCAAGAAGTGGAGGAGAGATTGAAGAGTGCGGTTTATAATCAATATGTGTTTTCGTACAGAGATTGGAGGAGGTAATTCTTGGATTGATGTTAATTTTTGCTTATTCTGGATTATGTTATAGTCGTTGTTAGTGACTAATTTGTGTTGTTGATTGTATAAGGTGCTAATGTGTAATCATAAATGGCGTACAGTACTGGCTCTATTTCAGTTTCCTTTGGCATTATCTCTTCGTACAATAACATTGTCAGTTGTAACCTTGGTGTTCTATATGTGGTATCTATGTTGTAGATTTCAATGAATATGGAAATTAAATAGGTGATCAAACTATACTCTTTTTGTTGTTTGTTAATAGAACTCAATCCTATAAACAAGGAATTATTCAAATGTGTGTTACCCTTAATATTGTGGAGTTTCTAGACAATGAAAATTAACCAGCACATTTACAGGTTTGGGAGTTATTTCATTAGTTGTATTAGATTTGTGAAAAAATATTGATGTCGCTTCTATACTGATTTAGGATTTTTGATTCTTTTGAGGCAGCTGGGGCTCTCACATACTAGGGTCATAATTGATAGTGAGGCAGTGGCAGATATCTTGGTTACCCAAGTGATCATGTTCAGAAACAGGTACATTTTCCTTCTTTTCTCCGATTGAGAGAACTCATGTTGATAATCTTGATGTTTATTGTGGTGGGGTATGATTTCTGCCAGGAGAATATTAAAGCATCAATATCCTACCGGCATAAATCTACGAATCTCGGGATCATTGATAATTCGGCTTGGAAGTGGTGTTATCCATTGCCCCGACTCCCACTGTCAAGTGGCGTACGTTTGTAGGTATGTTTATCAATCAAATCTGCAAAGCGCAAGTAATAATGGTGCTAACTCATTTTGTTTATCATAATTGATTTACGCGCATCTCCTGTGGGAGTCAATGATTGAACTTATGTCTAAATTCATATGATTAAAACAAGATATGATCGCTTCTTTGTGCTAATTATTTGGATGAATGTTTTACAAAGAAAATAAGAACTGTATGAAATGTGCCAGGATGGGAAGATAAGATTCATATTCTTAGTACAGATCAAGCTGATGAGTTGGCGGACATATTATCTCATGAAGTTTTCAACTTTTCAAGTTTGTGTGGAAGGTCGGATCTGCATTAGCTACCGGTGAAAGTATTGCGACCAAACACAATAGAGCAAGCACCGTTATCTGCTTTCTTTGTGGAAAAGATGCTTCATGAAGTAGGTCTTCTCAATTCATTTGTGATAGTTTAGTCATCCTTTTTTTTGAATACTTGCTTTTAAAACGTGTTAGACATGTGGGTGCCTGAATTTGATATATTCTAACCGATCAAAATATTAGGTTGATGACATACTTTTGTTCAAGCTTACCAATTCTGTTGGTAATGTCACTGATCAAGACCGGTGAAGAAAAAGAAGAGAAGCGAGAGAGCCCAAAAGAGTGTTCAGGATGCACTATATGAAGAAGAAAAGAAGTGGTCAACTTTGATAGGTATAACAAGTCTTTTTGATTTCTTAGCTTAAATGAATTGAAGTCCTGGAACTGTAAGAACTCCAAGTTAAACAATGAGCGTAATTACTGTATCAAGCTAACTAAGTTGTTAGATAACTGGAGGGTACCCATAACCCATATATTTTTTACAATAAATTGCAGCGGACCTAAAACCACAGGGAAACACTAAAAGCTAATACCAAGATCATACATCTGTCGATGATAAAACCGCATAATGGGCAGTGATAATACAATAATTGTATCACTGCGCTCTTTACAATTCGTAATTAATCTCCATCATATAGATATCCCATTACAACTATTTAATTACCTGATCAACTTTTGTTGTTTGTTTTATTGCAGGTACCGTTGGAAGTGTATACCAATAAATTGGCACTAATGGATGCGGAAATAAGAGTGTAGATAAAAACAGGGAAGTGGGGTTGATGTGTTAATGGCTATGGCTATGCGAGCAAATGACCACTGATTTGGTTCAGGAGCAATGATTGCTTCAACAGATTGGTTAAGGAGCAAAATATATAAGGTTCATAGATAAAGGTATATCTAATTCTCTATAGTCTATCCGCTAAGAGAAAAAAACGCAAAAAAATAAGCGGTTTAGAACTATAGTAATGGTTTTGATTATGCTTATATATACTTAGTGTCTTCAGCCCGTGCAACTATAGACTTTAACATACCCGACGTCGCTCACCAAAGTGTTCTTAAGGTAATGGCTGCATTCACGAATTCAGACCCTTGATGGCAGTTGTTTCTTGCCCTTTATCTTCCAGTTTTGGTTCTAAAGGACTTGAAGCTGTTCAACTCCTGTGCAGAAGATTAGCCATCCAATGAGATATAATTGAAGCTTGCGGAGGAAGAAGGTTAGAGAACCAGCAGAGTGTGTATGGGTAAGTAAATATTAAAACTTATTACTTTCATAATTGATTTGAGTCCTTTCATTTTGTTCATGTAAGTTTCTCTTTTGGATTTACACAATTATCAATTACCAGGGGTTGTGCAGAAATGATAACTGATTACCATTTATGTGGTCAGGTAAATGCTTACTTATGCACATGTGAAGTTGATTTCTAATATAGCAAATAGGAACCACTGATTTAAAATCTGCTCATGGCTTTATTATTTGCATAAATTCTATATTTCGTGTTTGGATGATTCACCAGTTGTTAGGATTCCTTCTGCTTCTGAATAGCTTAACGGTAAAGGCAAATAAGCTCCGAAAGATGTATTCTTAGATGTTGTTGGCGGGTGCATGCATTTTCTCCCTAGAATTACCTCAAGCAATTTAATTTTTTACGTAAAGATACATATTAATGTTGATAGGATGATGCTAATGCACATAAAACAGTGTGCTTCATAATGCATTTATCGGACAGTTCTCACCTAATGAAGCTAGGCTATTAGAAAGTATGTACTCATTGATTATGACCCGTGCTCGAGTGTCTTTA
>JAJJMA010307458.1:16015-53377 GCA_023529015.1 Papaver nudicaule | reverse complement strand
CTTGACTCTCGTATACACTTCATTGACACCAACACAGTCTGCCATTAATACCCCATTGTTGGTTCCACTCGAGTAGCCTTATGTATGCATCGATTCCTATATGTATCTGGCACAAACTGACAGTGCATCTCGTGTCGCATCTCCGACCAAGTAGTGATTTCTTCCCATCCTTCTTGTACTCGAAAATTTTGAACACTTCTCCACCATGATAGTGCAACAGGTTTGAAGCTCGCAACTGCCATTTCAACTCGCATTGCATCATCTTCCACATTCCTATCTTCAAATATGTAATCCATTTCGTCGACCCAATCCAAAAACGCATCTGGATTCCAACAATCCCCGTCAAATGTCGGGAAATCATAAGTTGTAATTATGTTTCCATATGGATCATCATAATATTCATCATCCATGTTCCACGTGGATTTCTCAAGTTTTCCGGGCACTTGAAAATTTAACCTTGAACCTTCAAGAGAAAACAATCTCTTAACTACAAAATAAGCACTTGGCAATACCTTGAACCTAAAAGAGAAAACGGTCTCTTAAGTTGCAAAACAAAAGAAAAGAGAGTTAAGAAACACAGTTTGTTTTTCTTCTAAGTTATGTTTCGTTTAACACTAGGATGACTTGTATATATAGAGGTTGGAGCAAATGCTAATTAGGAAAGGGCTCAAATCCAGCGAACAGAAAATAGAAATCAGCTATTAACCGCCACGGGCCTGTCCGCGTAAACCAAGATATGGAAATTCCCTTTTTTCTTCTGAAAGGAAAGTTTGGGGAAAAGACAAGATTTACTAGGGGCCCGCACATGTCAAAGCAAAGTCGTTTTGTTCGTTATTTTCATATTTTGTTACGTATTGCACACAAAATTTATAAGGGACATACAACCTTGTTATTTGAGACGCACGAGTAAAGTTAAACAAAGAGTTCGCTGCAGGATAGAGATCCACCCTCGCAATTAGACTGCGAAAGCATGAGCTGATCTTAATTATCTCTTTTCTACTTTGTTTTCTATATTCCACGCTTCTGTGATGGTACTTCAATTGTCTATGCATAATGCAACAACACAATAAAGCATAGAACAGGATCTGCCGAGCCTCTGTGCAATCGAATTCGAGTTTATTTTTTCAAGCATAGAAACCTCAAAGACGAAGATACAATTTGGAAGGAAAAGATTTACTAAGGGCATGCACACGTCAAAATAAAAATAAAAAATTACTAGCCACTAAGGAACCTTGTCGTTGTCGAAGGGGCTAAGAGCCAAAATGCCCTGTTTCCGGGTACACAAGTATGGAAATGCCCTGTTTTTCCACCAAACATTGAAATGCCCTATTCCATCCAATTCTCAGTTAAACTCCGTTAAGTAGTTAAAGTGGCACACATGCGACTTCCCACATGTGGAAACAAAGTCGGTTCTACCCTTAAGAGCATCAAAGTTTCAATGTTTTTAATGAAACATAAAAATTTATGTGATGGGAGGAATCGAACATGAGACCTGCAGTTCCGAGTTAATCGCTGCAAACCAGCTGAGCCAAGCTGCTCAACTGAAATTTAATGGATACTATATATTTTTAATATATCATCCAACGGCCTATTAAAATGGGCCATAAATACCATTTTATGTCACACCATACACAAAAGAAATCCCCTATCCGATATTCAAAATTTACACATGATTCAAACTATATTGCACAAATTATAAACGACCAAAATTCAGAAGATCTGATAATCAACAATTTCATTCAAACTGATGTCTTCGATTACATTATTAAGTCTATTGCAAAAGAATGAATAATTTTACTAAATGAATAAAAGACCATTTTTGTTTGTCATATACTTATTAGTCTCCGAAAAAGTATAATGAATAAACTAAAAGAATTAAGTTGTTGATCAATTGAATAGCAGTTACACCATGTGGCACTGAACCTTACTCAAGATACTTCGAATTCGGTTTTCTCTGCCTTTTTGAAGGGGGTTCAGTAATGTTGATTGTCTCCGAGGAGTTGTTGACGGTGTTGACAGAAATAGGTGCAGAAGAAGAGGTGAGAGGTTGTGATACCTTTCTTTTGGCACCAGTAGCAGCAGCAGGAGGCTTCATTGGTGCTTTAGCTTTGGAGGGCGCAAGAGGAGGCTTCATTGGTGCTTTAGCTTTGGAGGGCGCAAGAGGAGGCTTCACTGATGCGGTAGCAGGAGCTTTGGCTTTGCATGGAGCAAGAGGAGGCTTCAGCTACATTGCATTCGCATTCACAAAATGAAGGTGGTGTTGACAACAATGAAGCATAAGCTTAACATGGCAACACACACTTAATCAGTTTATTCTGCCCATTTACAGAAGCAAAATTAAGTTCATAAATCATAAATCAGCACTCAATTGCAAACTAGAGTTGCACACAAACAATGGCCAAGTTGCGACCATTTACTGAACAAGCATACATACGTCTTATTCATTACAGACCAGTAAACCACTGAGCCAACATACCATTTACTGAACACACAATTCAACAGGAGGTTAACCTAGAACTAACCAAGAAGAACAAGGAAAATCTAAGCATACATGTGTACTCTAGACTGATTTTCACAACACACAGAAATTATTGCATATGCACAAGTACCAGACTACCACCATCTTGATCATATCTACACAATAAAAATTACAAACACATCAAAAACCAATTGAATTGAGCAGAGCAAAAACCCAATTTCAGAAACCCTAACTATGAATCCCTAATTTCGAAACCCAATTTATCAACTTCAATCCCTAAGTTCCGAACCCCAATTTATCAACTCCAATCCTAATTTCCGAATACCCAATTTCAATAATCAACGTCAATTTCAGCTGTAATGATGAAAAATTGAAACTCAAATCATATTCCATGTAACAACAGAGTTAGGGTTAGGGTTTACTTACCTGGCAACAATTCTTTTGTCAGGAAAATCGTCTCAAGCAACTTCATACATCAACTAATTGATCCCTTCTCACTCTGGTTATCGCTCTCTCGCAACTTGTCTTCTTTTCTTCCTCTCGATCTTCGTCTTTTCTCCGACTCGTCTGTTCTGTGAATGAGAACAGAAAACCCGAGCTGAGGGTTATATCCCACTGATACGTGCGAGCCATCCGTGTGCATATTGATGACGTGTGCTGACATAAAACGTGTCAAATGGAGATTGGTCCACGTGCCCCCCTGAAACGACACGGAAACAGGTTAAAATTATCTTTTCCATATGACACGTGTAAATTTTCTATTCGTCCACGTGTATTTTTTTTGTCCACGTGTCGTTATCTTAGCGTGTTCTGTCTGTGACCATAGATTCTCATCGAGATCTATCAATTATAGGTTTTAGATCTTAAGGGTATAACTGACTTTTTAGGTTCCCGTTGACCAGTCAAAATGCCATGTTTTGACTAGTTAACTATGTTGGATGGAGAATTGGATGGAATAGGGCGTTTCAATGTTTGGTGAAAAAACAGGGCATTTCCATACTTGTGTACCTGAAAACAGGGCATTTTGGCTATTATCTCTTGTCGAAGACAACTTTCTCATTCTAAACAAATTTCACCCAGATAATATTCACTGGTATTCATTCTCCTCCTCTTTTTTATTAGAGACATGTATAGAAGATAGATAGGAACTTCATTGAGAAAATGGAGGATACAGAAATGTTTGGAATGCAAGAGTTTGTTGTTTTTAAAGGAAAGGATCTCAAAGTGAAAATAGATTTAGAAGAGTAAGAGTATGATGTTGTGAAATATTTTTATTTTAGTAGAGAAGAAGTTTGAAGCTAGAAATGCTGAGATGTGGTTTGATAACGCTCATTAAACTTATGTGGTCAGGAAATTTGTGCCGATTATTTTGTGACACATTGAGTTTTCCGTTGCCCAATTAGTAGCAGTAATCAAGTAAACAATTTGTTACGTGTGGTTCGACAAACGACGTTTATGACTGCACTAAATATGAGATGCGCCATTTGACATGTACGTGACAAGAAGATTTCTGACCAGCAAAAGATCTCCTAGCCGTCATTTACTCGTAGTTAACCATTGATAATTTCGGACGTTCTTCTTTTGGTTATTACTCGCAGACCCTGCATTAACGCGGTGGTGGTCAGTCACGATTGAATTTCTGACTGAATTTGTGTTAAAACTAACAACAACAGTGCTAAACCATTCAGACCCAGACACTAGCGCGGTTGTTAGTCACAATAGGAGTTCAGACTGAATCGTGTTCATCTAACCACAACACTACTATGACAGCAAATGGACTCGATCGAGATATTTTTTCTTTTTCTTAAATACTAGTATGATGTAAGAGCATAAATTTTAGCTGCAATTGTGCTTCTTTTCTCAATAAAGGATACAACTGCATCAGGGGCGAATCCAGCCTATTACAAGGGTGTGCAATTGCACCCCCTTGTTTTTCTCAAATCCTTATTAGGTGTCATTTTTTTACAAGCCAATTTGTTTTTTTAGCTTTATTTGCACCCCCTGTAAAAATGTTAGTTGCACCCCCTTGCTTTTTCTCCCTCATTTGCTTTAATAATACTAAAAAGCCAACTAACTTTTTTATTTGCACCCCCTCTCATGAAATCCTAGATTCGCCCCTGAACTGCATACGTATGATGTTGGGTTTTGTTCCGTAAGCAAAACAAACAAGGTTGAAGATGGACTTTAGGTCACTGTTTTGGATGCAAAAGCGTGGTCTATGCTGTCTGAAAGCGTGGCTGAAGGGCAGTTACAGGATTAAAGTGTGTACAAGGTTTACTTGGACTAGAAAACTTGTATGACGGTTTGGTTGGGTATTTTGGTCCGTGAGAAAGGTTCTAGAAGTTGGATATAGGTTGACCAACAAGTTAAGAGGATAAAACTTAACTTGGTTGGGTAGGTGTATTCTATAAAAACCAAGCTGTATTCTATAAAAACCAAGATGTATATAAAGGTGTGTCTCACCAGTCTCACCAGAGCCACATTCAACCTCTACTAAGAGACCCGAATGTGTGAAACTAATAACCATTCGGCTCTCATTAGCAGCAGAATATTAAACGCCAAAAAATTGAGTGGCCACATTCGGCTCTTAAGAGTAGCGGCCGAATATTAATTCGGCTCATAAATGTTATTAGCCGAATGTACATTCGGCTCATACGATCATACCATTGTATGATCAGCCGAATGTGGCAGAACTTGGAAGAAAAAAAAACTGCTAACAGTGTCACATTCGGCTTACACGATGGTCCTCAGTAGGGGCCGAATGTGACATTGAGTGTCGCAATGGATATATTTTTAGGAAATAAAAGATTGAACTGAGTAGCAGAAAAGACCTTGAATCATAAGATTCAGTGAGTGCCACCAGCAATATCACGTTTTCTGGGTTGAGAAAAAGTGATTGCGGAGATCAGAGTTACAACTAGCAATTTGTGCCCAAAAACGATTCATTTTTAGCCCAATTGCACAAATTTATCTGCCAAAGCGGTCCGTAGATGCCAAATTTCGAATGAATGGAAAAATTGATCATGTATTGATTTTAAGGATCATTAGGATATCTAAGTCTCTAAGAGCCCAAAAAAAAAATAATTATTATTATTTTTTATCAGAATTTCGAGCAAAAATTTGTTAAGCCGAATACAGCTTGGTTTTTATAGCATTTAGGCAACACCATTATAGAAAATGTAACAGTCTGGCATTCTTTGATACAAGACAGAAGAAACAAGGTGAAAAAGTACCGAAATACTACTAACTTTTCGTTTGGGTTTGTGATTCTTACGGTCAGATTTGGACGATCTCAAAAATCAATATTCAGATTTGTTAACCTGAGTTTGGATCACAAGTGATCAGTCCAACGCAAGACAGTGTCTTGGTAAATCCAATGGGTAAATTGAGGACAACGATCAGGTTTATCAATAGCGTACATCTTGTGTTTGCTTTAATTATATAATCAGAGAATATAATGCGAAAAGTAAAGCACACAAGACACCAGAGATATTTTTAACGAGGAAACTACGACCTGTAGAAAAACCTCGGGACCTCGTCCAGATTCAACAACGCATAGTACAAACTGTCTACAAACACTAGCCTACTATAAGACTTCGGTCTGGGATGTAGCAGAGACCAATTCCAGCCTCCGAGAGAACTGGCTACTGTCGCAGTTTTTACGTCTCTACATCCCCTATAGATCGTCACACACTTGATTCCCCTAGCTGACGTCCGTACAGACCTAGGAATTGCTTATCTTCGGAATCAGGTAATATATCAAGTAAATCCATGCATTTGTTTTTCGATTCATTCTGCGACCTTAGATTAGTTTTTTTGTTCTTAAAACCCTAATTGTTGTTTAATTTCGATCTGTTTTCTTTTCTTTGATTTGAGTTCCAAAAGGTGACGAAGAAGATCTCAATTATACAATCAAACGTTTTAGTCTTATATTTTTGACCTATTGTTAAGGTATTTCTCTTTTCTCTTTGATTTATTTATATATTTTTATTTTTTTGGTGTAGAAATTCACTTGATAGTGAATGAATGCCATTTTTATGGTGTTTGTTATTAATGTTTTCCTTAATTTTGGATTGATGGTTTAAGATTAGGAGTCCTAATTTGAAAATTGAGGAATCAATATGACCTAGAATTGACGCTGAATATTCATCATCCTTAGATTTTTGTTGGAACTTAATTTACTAATTTTTTGTTGGAACTTAATTTAATTAATTTAGATTTTTGTTGGAACTTTTAAATGTCTCGATTCCGCTAAAATGCCGATGACGAGGATGAATACTCCATAATATATCTTTGTTTTAGTTTCAATTCTGAAGCATAATGCCTTAGTTCTATCATCTTCATTAATTCGCAGGTTGCTTAATCCAGAGGTATTCTGAGGAAAAAGTCTTGTGGAGGTCTCAAGGGCGGTGAATCTGGCGTTATGAAAGGGAACAGACAGTTTTTTCAGTACTTATACTGTAACTCTGGTAGCTAGGACATGAAGTTAATCTTACAAGACAGAATGTTCCTATGCAATCATGTTATATAGTATCTAAACTGTTAAATTCATTAAATCCTATTTGGCTATCTAAACAAAGTTTCATTCTTCTACTCCAGCGTGATTACTTTCCTGTTTACCTTAATTCAAATAATAATCCCAACTATTGATTGTCGATGTTACTTTCTTAACGTATGATCTTGGTTGTTATCTCTACATTAAAAGTTATCTGTATTTTTTTTCCTGCCAGTGTTTATGTTAATGCTCCAAGTACTTATTTGATTTTTGGTGGATCACAGGTCGGCTTTGTAAATTCCTTAGCATTTGCAAAATCTGGACGATTCCTTCTAGCTGGAGTTGGGCAGGTCAGTTTGTGATTTCCTGCATTTCCTGTGTTGTAATTTTGCTTTCTGCCATTCTTCCTTTTGATGACTGATAAAAGCCCTTCACTAGAATGTTATAGCTAAAACTTTACGAAAGGACAACTATTAGAGACATTGATATCCATGAATGTTAAACAGTTAGAAAACCATCTCCATTGCTTCTAAAATCTTTAAGTTCTTCAGTTGCC
Organism: Papaver nudicaule; assembly: GCA_023529015.1. NCBI lineage: Eukaryota > Viridiplantae > Streptophyta > Magnoliopsida > Ranunculales > Papaveraceae > Papaver > Papaver nudicaule. Next base: position 45,847 of record JAJJMA010307458.1, on the reverse strand, counting down.
AGGACAACTAATGCTATTAGGTCTTAGTTTCTGTTTCCAGTAATATAGTCCTTCGCAGCAATAGATAGGTCCTGGATGTTGGAGGCTAGGACCTCTGACGCATATATAAGCGGGATTGAGCAGTTTTTGAGTTTTGCAGTCAAGAATGCAAATAAACAGGGGAGAAAACCCGTTCTAAATTTATTTTCAGATATATTAAACTCTTGGGATTGAAGTACTTCAGGTATATGGACTGTGTTAAAAACTTCGTAACATCTCTGTTTTGGTCTGGTGCAGGCAAATGAATGGTGTAATGTTTGATTATTGTATAGGAAAATGAGCATCTGAAGAGAACCTGATGGATCCAGTTCATTTCCATTGAGACTCATCCCTCAACAGAACCTGATTTTAATCCCTATGCATCAAGACTCGTCCCTGCAGGCTGTGTGTGTCGTTGTAACATACAAGTACCTTTTTCTCCGGAAATATTAAGTAGGTAATCTGATTTAGTCTTTATAGTTTATCATGTATTATTCTGGAGATTTCGATAACTGTAATCTGGCTTTGTTCTACATTATAAGCGGCTTGGAATGTTTATATGTCTTTACAGAGTTTGGCTTCTTGTCGTGTACTTGTACAGATTTCTCAAGGTCAGGATCTTACCGTTTCACTCATATTTGTACTTTACTCCATATTTGATATTCTCAAAGTTCTGTATCTTCAGAGGTGACTTAAGATTCTGCCCACTTATCTATCTCTGTGATTGTTCATTATCTTGTAGGAGAAGTCTACATGATAAACGTGATGAAACTTTCATCGTCTAGCTTCGTGAAACAGTAAGCTCCTGACCTTAAGAAATTTTTGAATGCCAATCTAGTTAATATCTCAATCCCTATTTCTAATGTTTATATGTATAAATGGTCCGGGAAAAGACGAAATGCTAGTTAGACACACAGATTAGTCGTTCCTTGCAAATGGATGTTATCATTTTGATGCCACGTTTATGATCCCATACAAAGTATTGGTGCATTTGTTTTGACTAACATTAATGACCTTATCTCCTGAGCCGTGATAGTTTACATTTGGGTTTGTTTTTTCTCTAGCCAATACCCCAAGCAGCTCTATGTTTTAGTTTACATTTGGATTAGTTTTTTCTCTAGCCAATACCCCAAGAAGCTCTATGTTCATTGTCAGCTAGTTAATGGTTTCCAATTGTAATGTTCAAGTATCCGTCTGATGCAGATGTGTGGCACCAGTTTATGCAAGCACAGGAATGCTAAAAGCAGCAAGTGATGTGTATAGTTTTGGAGTTCTACTCATGGAACTAATATCAGGAAGGACCCATGTTGATTAAGCTAGACCAAATGGAGAGGTAATTAAAGTTGTCTGTTTTCTGATGCTTTCATTTTACAAATTCGAACTATAGCCTAATATGAGTTTCTGGAATATGCTTTTCTAGGTAAACTTTGTCGAATGGTTCAGAGGTCTAGTGGATCCACTTATCCAACTCCAGCCTGCACCAAGAGCATTGAAGCGACTTCAACTAATTTGCCTTCGCTGTATAGACTGAGATAAAAGGTACGTAAACAAGTTTGACCCTTCCATAAAATTAGATATCATTCCTAGGGCCTATGTTCCTTGGGAAATATGTTTATTTGCTTACTAGGATTACCTAATTGAAGTTGTGCTTTCACACACTGGTAATTCTATGTTCAAGAAACTGTAAATAATTCACTGCATTGAGAGGGGTAACTTAGTCCTTTTTATCTGCTTAGTGAGACAAAACAGTTGTGTCTTGTCAACAGAATTGCCTCCCTAAAAGTATCTACAGTAATCTAAAAATTCCCGCATAATCAGAATTGCCTGACATCATACAAAACTATCTTTGAAGTTTGCTTCCTATCTTTGTTGCAGGTTTTCAAGGGCTTTGTGGAGCACTTGCATTTTCTGGATGAGAGACTGATAAGTTCTTAGTAAGATAAACCAAAGTTAGACATGTAAGGATTAAATTGTGGTTTGTCAGATATCTTGTCAGAACACTTGTTGCTGGCTCTTGCTTAGGAATTGGATTTGGTGTGTAATTTCTTAATTTTTGGCATATTTTATGTCATCAACATTGTATCCAATAAATCAATGTATTACCATTTCGAAAATTGAAATTTGAAATCTGATTTAATTTGGCTAAATTTAGACTATAATCACAGGTTCTTTAAATTGCAGATGTTGTAGCCCTGTTTGTATGGGGTAAATCTATGGTAAAACTCATAGAATAGATCACTGTATTTAAAAGATAGTGATCTAAAACCCTACCCATAGATCACTGTTTCTGAAAAATCAGTGCTCTTTTCGTAGGGTTTAGATCACTGTTTTGCAAATTCAGTGATTTTTGGTGCACTAAAGATCACACTTTTCATTGCATAGAAACTGTGATCTATAGATTACCCTTTAGATCGCGTGGATCACACAAGGCTAGACTTTAGATCACTGTTTTTTAGAGTGATCTATCACCATTTTTGTTGTAGTGTTTTTGTCTTCACAGTCTTCGTCTTCAAGGTCTCTACTACTTAGTCTATATCCCAATTCCGAAATATAAACTCTAGTAGGCTAAATCAAAAATTGTGTTTTGACACCTAAAACTGACAATCAGCTTGACATACCAACGCTAGTGGGTTTGACCGGACAATGCCCTAACACATACACTGAAAAATTCATCATATCTATCGATTCCTAAATAGAGAATGTCAACAATGACAAGATAAGACTATACATGAATCTGCAAACCCTTACATCTTACAAAATCAGATTAAGAGATCAAGAGCACAAGCACAAATCTATGAAACTATAATAATACCTTCAACCTACTGTATGAGTTTTTGAATCTCTGGTGGGGTTTGTGAGAAAATCCACAATATACAAAGCTTCCACAATATCACCGTTATTTTGTAAATTCGTGTACACATCGATCTCTCTCTCTATTTCCTTCCCTAGTAAGCTTGTTCTTTCTGCAAATATGGAAAATTCTGCAAAACAAAAACCATTTTTATAGAAAAGTCATGTTACACAAGAGTACACACCACCTTACACAGGTATCCATTCGGCCCATAATTAATTTTGAAGGTTGGGGCCGAATGTTAATTCGGCCCTAAAAAATTTTGCTACTTGGGGGTCGAATCATTGTTTGGCCCAAAAAAAAGGGGGGCCGAATTGCTTTTCGTGCTCAAGAACACGACACATTCGGCCCTATTCTGGGTCTATTTGGGAGCCGAATATAGCTCTGGTAATGCTCAGATTCATCAAAATCTTTCGATTCAACACTCCAATCAACACCATAGATCATACAAACACAACGATCAACAACTAGAATGAAATGGGTTTACAAAATTACCTTCTAATCATGCCCATATCCTCTTTTTCACCCTCAAGTCGATTTCTACCAATAACTTCCGCAAGTGATGGTTCAATCGATGAATTCGTCGATGATTTCTCGCGGTTTTATTTTGAAGAAAAAAATTAAAAAGAGAGAGAAGTAGGAAATTTTGTTTTGAATTAAGTTTATATATGATGCGTTTAGTTAAAGGGTAAACTAATAATTTCTATTGCTAATCGAGAAATAACTTAGACAATTACTACAAAGGGTATTTAGGTAATCATCCTAGTGGGAGGGGAGGCCGAATTTTGAGAGGGCTCAAGGCACGTTTCATTTTAATCCGGAGTAGCCCGCTAAGAAATCTAGCAGCCCCAAAAGCATGATTCTTATTTGGGCTTGGGCTTGGGCTTGGGCTTGGGCTAAACATTAAACGGCATCTCACAGATACAGTTCATGTAAACGAACACGTAAATCTTGTCCTTCCAAAGTTTCTTTCGTGGGTGACATAACCTTATAGACTCGCCATTTCTTTGAAAAAACAAACCTGAAATTTACTAAAGAAAGAAAATGCCTTCAATTATTTCTTGATCCTATTTTGACGTTTGGTCACATTACTAGTCTATACACACTTCAGTATATTTGTATGCTTCGATGTACACACATGCTTGGATTCTTACTATAAATGCTAAACAATAACCGTATATCTTACTGACTTCAGAAACAACCAACTCTTCTGAATTGATCTATGGTTATTCCAAGAAAATCTCGGTATATGAGCTTAGTTCTCTAAGGGCTAAGTTCTTATGCAATTTGATTAGCCTTCCACCTTTTCTTCATATATATGAGCTTAGTTCTCTAACTAGAATTTTTTGTATAAATAATTTCATTGGTCTAATCCCTCTTTGTTATGTGATCTCAGGCAATGGCTATACAAGATTTTCTTTAATGGAATATATACACATGTCCATTTTGGAGTATTAAGCTGCAGCACTAGAGGGTGCTCCATGGCTGGAGAGAACATTGCAGAGTAAAATGAAGAGCATGTTATATGGTTCTTTCCCTGAAATACTAATACATTTAGGAATAGGTTGTATGGGAAAAAAACATATATCATGCTACATGAATATGAAGGATCCAACGGACTGTCGGGCCCACTCCGGGCCCAACCACATAGTACTGATACTGTCCCCAACTTAACCACCTTTGGGTCGGGTGTGAGGTTTTATCTTAAAAGACCTCGGTACTATGTTAGGAGATTCTACAACTTATTAGGCACCACCTAGAACTCCGCTTAGTCTATGTGGGACTAACCGTCATGGGTTTGGTCGAGCCAATCCTTAACAATCTCCACCATGGCGAGATCCAGAGCCATCTCACCAACCTACCATCATCGTACGACGAGTCTATCGTACACGATCATCATCCGTTGTTACTACCGTCGACATGCCCTAGCTTCACCTTGCGCACCACTTCGTCCATAACCACTCGATCTCTTAGTAGCCCTAGCTCCGATACCAATTGAAGGATCCAACGGACTGCCAGGCCCACTCCGGACCCCACCACATAGTACCACCTAGAACTCCGCTTAGTCTATGTGGGACTAACCCTCATGGCTTTGGTCGAGCCAATCCTTAATAATCTCCACCTAGGCGAGATCCAGAGCCATCTCACCAACCTACCATCGTCGTACGACGAGTCTATCGTACACGATCATGGCTTTGGTCGAGCCAATCCTTAACAATCTCCACCTTGGAGAGATCCAGAGCCATCTCACCAACCTACCATCGTCGTACGACGAGTCTATCCTACACGATTATCATCCGTTGTTACTACCGTCGACATGCCCTAGCTCCACCTTGCGCACCACTCCGTCCATAACCACTCGATCTCTTAGTAGCCCTAGCTCTGATACCAATTGAAGGATCCAACGGACTGTCGGGCCCACTCCGGTCCCAACCACATAGTACCGATACTGTCTCCAACTTAACCACCTTTGAACCACCTTTGGGTGGTGTGTGGGGTTTTATCTTAAAAGGCCTCAGTACTATGTTAGGAGATTCAACAACTTATTAGGCACCACCTAGAACTCCGTTTAGTCTATGTGGGACTAACCCTCATGGCTTTGGTCGAGCCAAACAGAATCTACAAAGAGATTTCGCTGGTGACTTGCGTTTTTTTTTTATAGATGGTTTCTTCGGAAAGACCCAACATGGGTTGCTTCATATTTTTCTTGCTCGACTTCTTCATTTTAATTGTTTTCACGGTAGCAACTTACGATATTGAACTCTCGTGGAAAACAGTAAAGAAACCAGAATTAGTCTTTTCCTTCTTTGAAGAAAAATATGGAAGCTTTCTTACGCATAGAAGATCCAATAATCCAACCCAAGTAAAAAATCTTAATAGAATCACCTCAAAAGAACCTGCATATACGTCCCAAAATATGTTCAATTTCTGTAAGAACATATCAGCAGAACATGCCACGAAAAAATAAACTTTAAACTCTCTGCCATGTGAGTATTATGAAAAATATGGTACGGCAGTGTCAAGGTAGTATCATTTTGTTCATGTCATTATCCTCCCTCATTAATATGTCACACATGGGTTTGTAGCCAGATACAGTCATACAGACTCCTCAGTCATCCCTCGAGACAAGATTGTTTAGTTGTTTACAAAGTCCAGATAATAAGACAATCATCAGTCTAATGAATTCATATTTATCTTCTAATTATAATACCAAGTGGTGAACTTATCTCTGTTCAAGCAATTCATCTTGTAGTGGTTCTAATAACGTTAAAATATTTATACTTTGTTAGACTTGTAGACCCAAGTCAAGTGTTTACGACAAAAGCACGCCGAATAAATATATTTGTTTAGACTTGGAAGTCAGAAATCCTCAAGACATGGGTTCAGATTAGCAGAGGGGACATAATTTCGCTGCTGCGATGTAAAAAAGGGATTAAATCTTGACTTGATAATTTAGAAGTCAAGATCTAAGATCAAGTTGATGCTTATAAATCCAATCCCTGGACTCATAAGTTTTCATTCACAAACTAAACATTTCCTCTACTTCTATCTATCTGAATATCAGTACTAGTAATTTCATGGCTTCATCTTCTTCATTTCTTATGATTACAACTGCACTTGTTGTAGTCTTAATCTCAGTATCACTTTCCAATGCTCAACCTACTTCTTCGTCCCGTCCTCAAGGGGTCGTCCTTCCGGTGACCAAGGATGCATCAACTCTTCAGTATCTGACATACATGAAGCAAAAAACTCCTCTAGTTTCTCAAAGTCTAGTTATTAATCTGGCTGGTGAATTCCAGTGGGTTGATTGTGAAAATGGCTATGTTTCCTCATCTAACCGAACTCTCAGCTGCTCCGGAAAAGAGTGCGGTTGGATCAGTGGTGCCTCATGTGGACGACCTCCTAGACCACCAGGTTTTCAGCCATGCCGTGGTTTCGTATATTTATCCAACCAAGGAGTCTTTGCATCAGATACGGTATCCGTGCCATCATTTGTAAATGGGTCTGTCACAGGTCCAAATGTTGCAGTTAAGGATTTCGTATTCGGTTGTGGCTCAACTTCCTTCCTACAAGGGCTTGCCAAGGGTGTGAAAGGAATAGCTGGTTTCGGACCTTTTCAGGTATCAGTGCCTTCGCAGTTGTCACTGGCATTGCGTATCCCACGAGTATTTGCTATGTGCTTACCATCGTCAACAGAATCATCATCTAAAGGTGCCATATTTGTTGGTGGGGGATCTTACAAAATGCGTCCGGGTGTTGATCTCTCAACTTCACTTACATACACACCCTTTTACACCAGTCTTGTTGGACCTAACTTCACATCTGGGTATTACATTCAAGTAAAATCAATCAATATCGGCGGCAAAAAAGTTCCAATGGTCAGTGATAATACTACATTTGACAGCTTGGGGTTCATGAAATTAACGTCGATTAGCACCTTGAATCCTTACACTGTTCTACCTTCATCTGTCTACAAACCATTCATTAGTACTTTTATCGAGAAAGCTAAGACTAACTACAATATTTCTAGTGTGGCTCCAGTAGTACCTTTTGGTGCTTGTTTCGACTCAAGCGGTATATTCCTTACACATACTGGAGCTCTTGTGCCAGTGATCAATTTCGTCTTGCACACGGAGAAAGCCGTGTGGACCATTGCCGGATCCAATTCCATGGTTAAAGTTAATGATAAAGTTTCGTGTTTGGGATTTGTCGATGGAGGTGAATTGGCAAACCTTGTTATTGGTGGACATCAGCTGGAAGACAATCTATTGGAGTTTAATCTTGCAAAAAAGAGTTTGGGATTTTCTTCAACACTTCCTCGGCAGACAGCTTGCTCTCTCTTTAATTTAGGTGAAAATTCCTTGGCCGCCACTTCCTAGGCGACTAATGCATCGCATGTATTTATTTTGGTGTTGTATTTTGATTTTCGAGAATCATTTGTAATGTAACGGGACTTGCCTACCTTGAATTTCAGTTTCGAATAAATAAATCAGGCAACATTTGTTAAGCTTATGTAATTGGTTTTTTACTTTCTCCAAATACAAGCAATAATCTGGCAGTCTCGCAGATGCAAGACAATAAGAGAGTCTGCATTCCTGCACTAAAAATATGCTTGCGCTTTCACTTTGTCAATTACTTGCAGCTCCTCATACTTGACATGATTCAATATCAAATCATTCCTGCATATCCAACTAGTCCATGTGATGGCCGCCGGCAGAACATGCAACAGAGTTTGGCCCTATAGAGGTTAAGCCTTTAACCCTCCATCCCTTTATAATCAAGTCAATACAATCTGGCATTACCTAATCTAAGCCCGCATATGATCTAAAGGTGGAGCAAAAACCTTACTTTGGCTGACTAAAGAGAAAAAAAGGAAACCTTAGGATTTCCAAGAAAATTTCTCAAACGAAATCTAGTCCTAATAGGAAATATCTAAACTTATAAATACAGGAGTTATATGCTTTTCGGTGGGTTAGGATTTCATAGATTTCGCTGATCTAATTTATTGTTGTTCTAGAAGGAGTTATGGATTTGAGAGAAGAAGGAAGTTTAGTTGTTGATTATAAAGAAAAATCAATGGTCAAGGATTTGTACAAACAACAGCAGTGCCTCTATCTTCCGGAAATTCTACACAAAAGTAAGAAAAAACTAGAAGATCTTTCCATCGAGGAATTGGAAGAACGGAGTAAGAAAATAGGAGAAATATATCTAAAGCTTAATTTGCAGTGCGACGGGAGTTGGAGGTCTGAAGTTGAACAAGATGAAGAACATGTGTCTAATTCCGAAGAAGATAGTGAAGAGGAGGAAACTTATATTCCAACACGGCCTTATTGGTTCAAGTTATGTTTGGAACAATGGGGAACAATGGGTGTGAGTGATGAAGATAGTGTTGCTGTTATCAAGGCTCGAGTGCAAGCATCCAAGCATGTTTATCAAATACATGTTGAAGGAGTTTCTAGTAATGAAGGGATTTCAGGATGTGGAGCTATTTTGCGTGATTCCCTTCATAGGCCAATAGTTGCTTGGTCTCGAAGTGTTCCAGCAGAAGCTTGCCGTAAATCAACATTTTATCATCAGCTATAAGGTGTATTTTTAGGTGTGCAGATGGCGAAAAAGTATCAAGTGTGTTCTTTCTCTATGTATTGCCCATCTTCAGCTGTTACCAATTTCCTTTGGTACGTCCTGGGTCGCGGCAAAATGTGTTTTTGTGGTGCCGAGGCAAAGGTTGAAGCCGGTGGAACTCGTTGCGTTTATTGCTTCATGTGTTGGATGAAGACGGACAACAAAGAGGAGGTTGAGAGAGCTTATAAACTTGTGTTGGATATAATTTCTGGTGTGCGTGTACTCGAAAGTCTTGGGCTTCCTTTCCTCAATGTCACGGAGATTGACAAGGAAAAAAATGAAGCGGCTCATTGGATGGCAATGCTTGGAAGAAACAAGGAGATGAGTCTGTTGCAAATTAGTGAGTCAGATACTTTGTCAGACATTCTCTACAAAGATGTCTTTGGGCACTGGTTCGAGTAAGAACTTTTGAGTCAGCATACTTACCACTCTGGTGGTTGATAGAGGTCCGTGTAGATGTCACTGTAGTATAGTGGTAAAGTCATTGGGTGATGACACTGACGACCTGAGTTCGAATCTCGTCTGCATCGGGATGTGAGGATTTTTCTTTCTTCCTTTACCTAGCTATCTGGGCTTGTAGATAGTACACTTCCGTCAAACTTTAATACAACCTTTCAAATTCTAAAAAATAAATAAATAAAATAAAATAAAATAATATAATATAATAGGGTTCGTGGCCAACAAATACCGATTCATTACTCATCAAATGAGACATGACAAGACTATTATGAGTTGTTTACAAAGTCAAGATAATAAGACAATCAACAGTCTAATTAATCAAATCATATTTATCTTGTAATTCTAATTTATTAGACTTGTAAATACTAGTCAAGTATTCAGGCCAAAATTTTGCCGAATAATACACGTATGTTCGTTCAAATTAGCCGATGCCCGAGGGGACATGACAATGCTGCTTCGTTGGAATGTACCAATTTAGATTATTAAAATGCAATTGATTAAACTGATCAATTATTGATTACAATGAAGTCAAGATCTAAGATCAAGTTGTGCACTTATAAATCCCATTCCTTGAGTCTAATGTTTTCATTCACAATCACAAACTTATAAGCTTTTCATACATGGCTTCATCTTCTTCAGTTCTGTTGATTGCTACTGCACTTCTTGTAGTTTTAATCTCTGTTTCATTTTCCAATGCTCAACCTACTTCTTCATCCCGTCCTCAAGGCGTAGCCCTTCGTGTAACTAAAGATGCATCAACTCTTCAGTATCTTACTTCAATGAAGCAAAGAACTCCACTGGTTTCTGAAAGCCTAGTTATTGATCTGGCTGGTGAATTCCAATGGGTTGATTGTGAGAATGGTTATGTTTCATCGTCTAACCGTACGTTAAGCTGCTCTGGAAAAGAGTGTGGATGGATCAGCGGTGCCTCATGTGGACGACCTCCTCGGCCACCAGGTTTTCAGCCATGCCGTGGATTCGTCTATTTATCCAACCAAGGAGTATTTGCATCAGATGTTGTATCAGTACCATCATTTAATGGGACTAAAAAAGGTCCAGAGGTAGCGGTCAGGGAGTTTGTATTCGGTTGTGGATCAACTTCTCTCTTACAAGGTCTTGCCGAGGGGGTTAAAGGAATAGCTGGTTTCGGACCCTTTCAGGTTTCAGTACCATCACAATTGTCATTGGCATTGCGTATCCCACGAGTATTTGCTATGTGCTTACCAGGATCATCATCAAAAGGTGTCATATACATTGGTGGAGGAGGTGCTGGAAGACCTTATGATTTCACAAAGAGATTTCAGTACACACCCTTTTACACCAGTCTTGTTGGACCTAATTTCACCTCTGGGTACTACATTCAAGTAAAATCAATCGAGATCGAGGGTAAAAAAGTTCCATTTGTTAGCGATAATACGACTTTCGACAGCTTGGGGTTCATGAAGTTGACACAGCTTAGCACCACAAAGCCTTACACCGTTCTACCTTCATCAGTTTACAAACCATTCATCAGCATTTTCACTGAGAGAGCTAAAACTCTTTACAATATCCCTAGTGTAGCTCCAGTAGCACCTTTTGGTGCTTGTTTCAATTCAAGCCGTATAACCCATTCAAAAGTAGGAGCTATGGTGCCGTTTATCGATTTCGGCTTGCATAGAGAGACAGTGGAATGGAGGTTCCAAGGAACCAATTCTATGGTTAAAGTGAGTGATACAGTAGAGTGTTTGGGATTTGTCGACGGAGGTGAATTCGCAAACCTTGTTATTGGTGGGCAACAGCTGGGAGACAATCTTTTGGAGTTCAATCTTGCAAAAAAGAGTTTGGGTTTTTCTTCAACTCTTGCTGAGATGGAATCTTGCTCTACCTTCGAGTTGGGTGAAAATACCTTGAGCGCCACTTCCTAAGCTATCTATTCTACGCATCGCATGTCTTTCTTTGGTTTGTGTGTTATTTTGCTTGTAATGAAATGGGACTTGCCAACTCCTTGAAATAAAGTTTGGAATAAACAAATCTGACGAATTTTGATTATTAACTTTGATAATGAGTCTTTATTTATGAAAGGTGATTCAGGGGCTTCAGAAAAAATTGAAGCCCTCGGAAAACAGGTTCCCCGAAGTAATTTTGCTCTCCCCCTATGTAATTTTTTTTTAATACCAAAACTACCCTTTTATGTTTTGATAATCAGTGATTAACCAAATTGATAATCAGTGATTAACCAAAAGTATGATTAACAAACTTAAAAAAAAAACTTAATAAAAAACTAAAAATCAGTGAAATCAAGTGAAGAAGAAGAAGAAGAAGAAGAAGAAGAGAGAAAAAAAAAAACCTAACTTTTTTTCTAAAAAACCCAAACTTGATTCACTCAACCAAAATGAGTGAATCAAGCGTCGAAATGGAGCTAGAAGTATCTCCTTCCATTGAGGCTAACTTCATTGAAAAACTAGGTCACATTCACTCCATGAAAATCAAAATTCGTGAACCAGAAGTACTTACGGCTGCAATATGAAGAACAGCTAGCCGTAAGTTAGGCTGCCATTAAAGCTTCAGATGCAAGACGTAAGTCCATATTACTGGCCGTAACTTACTTACGGCTAATACCGATACTTTGATTAGCAGCCGTAAGTTCCTTTATATCAAAATTTTTGTGTCGCAAGGTTAGTGGCCGTAAGTAAAAAGTAGTAGCCGTAGGTTTATTTACGGCTGAATTTGTATTTGGCTTAGTAGCCGTAACTTTACTTACGTCTGGGAAAGTGTAGCCGTAACTTGACTTACGTCTGGTACCAGGGTATTTTCAGTAGCCGTAACTCCTGTAACTATAAAACATTGCTAATTTTTAACATACATAGATGCCTTACACCTATCAAACCCAAGTCATAACATAAGTAAACACCCAAGTTTCCCAATATATCAAAACCACACATTCATCCATAAACAAAAGCATACCTAATATCCAAAACAAGCTAAAATAAATTCCAGATTCATAACATAAGTTTTTCACTCATAATGGGCATAAGTTTTTCACTTATGAGCATGTTTTTTGCCTTTTCCAGCAACACCTTTTGCTCCAGCTCTACCCCCACGAGTGCGAGGACCATCACCAGGAGCACTACTACCTCTTGGTTCACCAATGTAAGGACCACCACCTCGAGTTCGGCGTTGTTCAATAACCTCCTCTTCATCAATATATTCTTCTTCATCCGATACTGGAGGAGGCTGCTGAGAAGATGAGGATTCACGCGGCCTCTTGGTACCTCTCTCGAAGCATTCAAAAAGCGCATCTCCTTGGGGTGTAAGGTCATGAATTCCTTGGATTTGGTTCTTGAGAACTTCCTGTTTACTTACACTCAAAGATTTGCCACTGGAGATGTGGGCGCACATGCTCTTTACCAACATTGTCACTCGTTTTTGCTGCAAATAACATAAGTAGGATTAGTTTAAGACCAGGGAATCATAACTATGATTAATTTATAGTGTGCTTACCCCAATTTTGGCCATTTTACCCAACAACTCCAACGATTTCTTCCCCTTCCCTTCAACGGCCTTCTTGAGTTTGGCTTTCTCTTGTTCGATGATGCGGATTGCTTCCGGATCGCGGTTGATCACATAAGGATGACCCCACTTGTAGAACCATGGCAAATAATCTGGGGTGGCCTCTTTTGTGCCCAATGCAGGAATCAGCTCGCCCATTTGGATGTGGTATTGTGGTTGGTGACGATTGTTCCATACGTCCGTTGATGGAGTTGGAGAATAGACCGTCTTGATGTAGCTGTTTTCAATTTTAGTACCATCCTCTATTGGTTGCAATTTGAAGTTCTCATGACGAACAACAGTCTGAATAAAACCAATTTGACGGAGACATCGCCTAGGATTAGTCATGACAAACCCATGAGGATGATAGATAGGCCCATTATAGTCAGCAAGTGGTGAAATCTCACGGTTGTCATCCCCCGTTTCCGGGTCTATACGCATGTATGGATCAAACACCACTTGGGATGCATCTAAGTCGCCTAATTGTTCCCTCAACCACTCTATCTTCTGATGCTTCTTTCTTAGTTGGTTTTGTTCGAAAGGATACTTCATACCTGTTGGGCGATCGTCATTAGGATCCTCATCCTCATCATCCTCATCGTCCTCATCATCCCCATCAACCTCAGGAACCTTGTCCTGCTTCCAGTGTCGGTTCAATCTTGGGCGTATCTTAAGTGTTGGAAAATGGTCATAAAACCATGACTGAAATTGAAAACATAACGTTGGGTTACAAATCAAATGAAGATGAACATAACATATTACGATAAAATGAAGATGGAAAATCAAAAATTACCTGTAAAATACCAATATTTCCAGCAATGTTGCTAGCACCCGCCCTCGAGGCCTTTCTAAGACCGTCTAAAAGGAAGGCAAGGGTTGCCGAACCCCACGAATAGTCGTGGGTGCCCTCAATGGTCCTCAACAACTGAAGGTAGCCAATATTCACCCGGTTTCCACTCTGGTCGGGGAAGAAAATGGTACCAAGTTGGTGCAACAAGAAAGTTGTGGCCACCTGCTTAGCCCTCTCATCAGAAAGGTCCATCTTGAGTGTACCCCCAAACTCAGGCCTCAACCTATCAAGCTTTACCTTTCGAACCGTCTTTTTGCATGCGGTTCTTCTTAGGTCTTCCTCACTCTGTGACGAAGCAATCCAGAATTCCTCCTCACATTTGTCTTTGTTCCACCCAAGAGTGTCGAAACATAGTTCATGCAGTTTTGGCCATCCTTTCAATGTACCCTTCGTGAACCGCTTTGCCTTCACTTTTGAGGCCGGCAATGGACCACATATCGTCCAAGATGAGAGTCATCTCGCCGAATCCAAAATGAAAGGTGTCGGTTTCAGGATAGTATCTCTCTCTCAAAGCAGCACTGACAATACTGTCATGGACAACCTGAGAATTCTGAATGCCAGGCCACAATGCTGAAGCCTGAACCAGAGCCTTAACCTTTGGTGATTCTTCATTAATGGACCAAATCCCGGCCTTTTGGTGCTTCAAAAGCTGAACTGCATCTTTATGATCCTAAATACAAAACGTTTAAATTTTAGATTTTGAAAGTAAGATTATAGTAAAGTGGGAAAAGTATTGATTCATACCACTTGCTTACAAACTTGTGCGGCCCACGAATGCTCGTAACCAATTAACACACTTGGATCCTCCGCCTCACCCCAACGTTTGCCGTCTTCCTTTGCTCGTAAAAACCCGTCCTTTGGAATGTTTTGGTGTCTAGGTCCAGCTTTCTTTCTCTCCTTCCTTTCGTTTGGTGGCTGTTGAGACGAGCTAGCTTGTGCTACATGTTGAGACGAGCTTGCCTGTTCTTGATATTGAGACGAGCTAGCTTGTGCTACATGTTCAGACGAGCTTGCTTGTGCTGGATGTTCAGGCGAGCTTGCTTGTGTCAATAACAGATTTGGTGGTGGTTCCTCAGAAACTACAGCATCAATTGGAGCAACATCCTCCAAAATATGTTCACCGCTCCCACTTCCTCCCTCACCTACCCCTACCCTTGCACCTCTGTTGCCGGCGTGCAAATTAACACCCCCACGAGCTGGGGGGGAAGCAACAGGGGTCAGGTCATTAGCTCCCTTTTTCTTCCGCCTGTGGTAAACATTTGGTGAACAACGACTGTTTGAAACAACAGAACCAAGGAAATAAATTACTACTTACGGCTACATAAGGGTTGAAGAAGCAAAACGTAACTAACCTACGGCTACCAATGCCCCTATCGAAAGTCAACGTAAGTAACTTACGGCTGAAAGTTATAAGCAATTAGTAGCCGTAACTAGTTGACATTTGGTATCCAAAAGTTACAGGAGTACTTACGGCTGCTAAGGCAAAAACTTTTGTCGCCGTAACTATACTTACGGCTACTAATTACAACTTACGGCTACTAACTCTGCGATACAACTTTGGTTTCACTAAAGGAACTTACGGCTACAAACGTGAAAACCTAAGTAGCCGTAACTAACACTGTAACCGCGATTTTGCCCTAGTTTCAGTTTTAAAAATTAATCTAAGCAACAAAAATTGAAATTGGAGAGATGGGTTTTCAATTCTTACCTCTGGGAAACCATTTCTGGGTTGGATTGAAATTGTTGAGGCGGTTGGAGTGGATTTGGTAATAGTTCCGGTGGGTTTTCGGAGAAAACCGCTCTCGGACGAGTGGGTTGTTCTTCCCCCTCCATTGGTTTTGATTTCTTCGTCATGTTTTTATAGAATTTAATCGCCGATGAAAGTATTCGTAATCGCCAATTAAGCGAGGCGAGGAAATAGAAGAGAAGAAGAAAATCGGCGATTAAATTCTATAAAAAAAAAGAAGAAGAAGAAGAAGAAGAAGAAAGAAGAAGAAAAAGAAGCCCCTTTGGCTTTTTATTAAAGGTTTTATGCACACGCGTGTGTTTCGCACATGTGGCCAATTGGGGTGCAAAAAGAGAGCATGGGTTGTTTCTGCGGGTGTAAATAGTAAATACAACATAACTACTAATTTCAAAATATAGATGATACAACTACTAATATTCAACCATTAAAACACATAATTGGTTCACCCATAGATGTTTAGGTTTACACATAACATAAAAGAAGAACCGTACTCAACACATAATCAAAATCAACTAACATTTCCAGTTCCAAACCATGTTCGGCTGCGGATTAGTTCAAAGCTCGGTCCGCCATTCGCCTCGACAAGTGGACGAAGACGTTCTACAGCAACACAAATTCTATTGCGACAAGGAACGTCGTCCACCTCACCAACTCTCTTGCGTCGAAGATTACGGATTGGTCGCTCATTAAGGTCACAAGTGCAAGGGATATAGCTGGGGCCAGGATCAGGGTCATCACCCAATAGTGGTAGAATATTACGAATTGGTGATCTTATGGCAGGAAGATACTCCCTTTCTGCACCTTCTTGTGGAAGTTCCTCAATAACTTGGCTAGTTTCATTTGGTTCAATCACAACACTGGATTCAGGAATATGTACTTGCATTATTTCAGTTGGTGCAGCCACGGCACTTGAGTCTGGTTCTCTGAAGCGCAAAATATGGCAGAGAAATGTGAGAAAATTGGTTGTCAGTGTAACTTACGGCTACTGATTCAAATAGAAATGCAGCCGTAACTCAACCTACGGCTGATAATCCAAATAGATATGCAGCCGTAACTACACTTACGGCTGATAAGGTTGTACTTACGGCCTGTAAACTTGCGACAAAAAATTTTTGATTTACAGAAACCTACGGCTAGTAACTAAAGTATCGAAATGAGACGTAACTAACTTACGGCTAGTAAAATGAACTTACGGCTTGCATCTGGAGCTTTAATGGCTTACCTAACAAACTACTTACGGCTAGCTGTTCTTCAGATGCGAGACGTAAGTAGGACTTACGGCTCTAATAGCCAGCCGTAAGTAGTTCTGGAACTCGTTTTTTGATTTTCATGGAGTGAATCTTACCTAGTTTTAGCACCAAAATCAATAACAAAAGAGTGGGTTTGGATGCTTACCTTTGCTGCTCCATTGTTGCATCAATTTTGGTTTCATCCATGGTCAAAAACTCGAAAATGAGAAATGTGGAGAGGAAATGGGGAAGAAAAGAGAGGTAAGAGAGGAGAAAAGAGGGGAGAAATTTTGATGTTTTGATTGTTAGGTTTTGATTTTTTTTGTGTGGGATATAAGTATTTATGTTTGTAATTAGGGTGGGGGTAAATTTGGGTAAGAATTAATATAAATTAGTATAAGGATAACTTAGTCATTTCACGATTTTTGACAGCCCCCTATAAAAACGCCTGGACATTTGAAGTAAAAAGTGAGGGCTTCAATTTTTCTTGAAGCCCCTGAATCACCTTTCTTATTTATTTTCCCTTGTTTATATTTGCATTCATTTATCTGTAAGATAGAGTTGACTCATGCAGATCCAAAAGAACGCCAACTTACACCATGTTTCTTTGAATCTTAGTGGGCATCATGTTTGTTTACATTATCTTTGGAGTTAGATCTGACTCACTTAAATTGGATCAGGTAAACAATTCCTGTCAGACCCAGATCTGTCAAACTTTAAAAACATAAACAAACAAGACGTTACTCTAGTTTTGCATGTATATGGATAACATCAGCTGGTAGCAGTAAAATTCAATGCGTGTTAAATCAATTCATAGTCTTTGGGTTATCCAAAATTTAGAAATTCACATTGGATGTTAGATCAAAAGATATTAGGCCTTAACTTCATGATTACTGAACCAAGATACTGACAACTCCCTTGAAAAAATAGGATCCGAAAACACTCTGTGGCCAGTAAAATTTACTCTGTATGAATAGTGAAACTAGAACACTACATTTAACTCTGTCACACACACCTCCAAGATGAACTAAACTATAACCAATGGATTTCGTGGTAACCAGTGACAACAAATGACCAAGACAGAAGTTCTAAAGAACAAAATAATCATGAGCAAATGGGAGATATATCCTAAAAGCTGGTAGATTACAGGGTACAAGGAAATGGTAGATACCCAGAAACCGATACCCAAAGCTCTCCGAAGCTCGCCAGCTAGCCAGAACACAACGCATGGAGAAGAGTGCACTCACGACTTTCCAGACCTTTCCTGTCTATAATAATCTAATACAAAGAACTGGTTTCAGAAAACAGCTTCTGAAATTGAGGGGTTCTGTCCTACAGGACATTCCCTCTAGCACCAATTTCTAGCTTATCATGAGGAGTCAAATTGCAGATGTCCTGCACATCTTTTCACATATCAACACAATTGACATACCTATCACACTATTGAAGAGATTTGACCAAAAGCTGCTACGGTAAGAGTATTTCTGGCTTGACGTAACTATCACACTATTTGAAGAGATTTGACCAAAAGCTGCTACGGTCAGAGTATTTCTGGCTTGACTAGTTGCAATGAACATATCCAAGAGACTTCAGCATTGCACTTTATCAGTCATTAAGGATGATGGACCTAACATTCTTAAATGCACAGGTCCTTTTCCTATCCTCCCAAGAGGTACCCACAACAACATGAAGGCAGTCGGGCTAATTTCTTGTGGGTCTTGATGTTAACACCACTATAAAACACAGCAACTTTAGCATGAGGCAAGCACATGCTTAATTGCTCAAACTCATGGCAGATCTCTGGTTGAAACATAAGCATCAACAGAAAATGGTCAAATTCTTCACTAACAAGAACAGAGAGAGAAAAAATTGTCTTGCAACTGTTTAGTTGAACACAAACCTGGTAAGCCAACTCTCACGTGTGACACAACATCAGAAAAGCAACTTGTCCAACGACAAGCTCAATTTGCTGCAATGTTAAGAGGACAAGGACGACAGTTTTTCCCATCCTAGAAATAAGTACATGAAGTTCCATTGTGAGACTGGCTATAGAATTAGGTACATGCCACAAATATATATTACAGCTGGTTGGTAAGTCACCAAGGTGATGAGGTACTGATCCAACTGAACTTATTTTTTAAAGCATGGACGAATTGGTTAATTAAATTGAAATTACTCCGGTAAAATAGTTATCTTTATTTGAAAGATAGTTGACATTAGTTGAAAAGAAATACTCTCCCATGGAGTTGATATGTCATCAATGAAAGATCTGTAAGAGTTGAGTGATTGAATTGTGAATACGGACCATACCTGAAAGCTTGTTCATGCCAAGATCAACCATTTTTAAGCTTGCTTTTTGGCTCAGAGTGCTTGGGATTCTTCCCTCCAGAGATAAACAAAAGAGATGAAAGGTTACTAATGAAGTCAAAATCTCTCATGATAAATTATTCTCGAGCTTTAGTATTACAAGGCTCAATATGTTGCTTTACCTCAAGACTTTATTTTGTTCTTTTGATTATAGGAACTCTTGCCACCAGAAGTACTCGAATATAAAACAAAAGTCTGTAACACAAGAATTTTATTTTATATTCAAGTGATTCTGGCTGCATGAATTTCACAATCTCCTCCATAAACATCCTTCCCACATGTGTGTAGCATACACTCAGTACCGTATCAAAATCATACATAAGCCTCTGATCATTTCGGAAAGCCATTTCTAAGTCACTTTCATATAATTCATTAGTGTGCCATTTACTTCCAAAATAGATTCCTCACCTCTAACCTCCTGTACTGTATACACGATTGACATAAATGAAAGAAAACAATATATATCAGAATATACTAAAAGAAGGTACAATTGGATTCAATATACATGAATCTGCAAGCGTACATTCATAGCTTACCAATTTAAGATGATTGCGTTTTTTTCCATCAGCATCTCCTCTGTATGAGCAATACCACTTACAGTATCTATTTCTGACAACCATAAGCCATATATCGGAATTAACCAAATTGAAGATAAAAGGAAAACAACTTAACACTGCTGAAGTAAATTAACCAAATTGAAGATAATATGAAAAAAACTTAACACTGCTGAAGTAAACCATTTGAGCTGTAAAACACTATTCACATTATCAACAATTTTTGTTATTATTATTTAAGATAACACGAATTTCGAATTAAAACTCGGCATACAAGTCTCACCAAGTTGATAGTAAAAAGTTATGCATATGTACATGCATACCATCTTTGACACATCAAATTCATTGGATAATGGATCGTATTTTTTACTGTTGGCCTTCGATGAGATATAACTATTTGTACTGTCACTTCCTTCTACACAATAATGATATATCCTGCTCCTAATGTGTGGAGCACTCAAGAATATTCTACTTGTGAACATGATCTATCGTAATATGATCCGTACAACAGAAGTAGAATTCTATTCTTAGAAGGAATAGGTAAGATATCTATTCCTAGAAGGTTAGGATCAGAGGGACCGAGATTAGTACAATCCAATTTCTTTTCTTAGAATGTCTAGGTATTGGTATCACATTAATGCCATTACTTTGTAAAAAAAAATTTAGCCACCCCAAACATAAAATCCTTGTTCTGCCGCCTATTGGTATAGAACTATCTTTATATATATAATAGTAGACCCTAAATTGCCACATGTCGACACCACAATCACTCTTGATTGTGGTGAAGCCACATCAGCATAACCTATCCCTATCATCACTTTCTGATTGGCTCTTTCAATAAGGCACAATACAGTAAGCAAACCCAAGAGACATTTGAAACATAACACAGTTGGAAAACTGAAGAGTCATATCCCCGGCAATTAGGATTACCAAATCTCCTAAAGGAAAAAATATTAACTAACAAAACTATTTCAAAAGTCGCATCCTTTCAAAGAAAATTGTAACCTTAAATAATACTGAAATCCAAAAGTCACATGTAAAACAACAGATTACCATTTTTCTATTCGTTGGAATCTATGAAATATATTCCCCTATCCAAATCAGAACCTTATATGATGGAAAAGAAACTTACATTTTGTAGTCAGAATCATCTAGGATTGGCGCACTCTATCTGATGATGTCTATGATCCCACATTTGGGCAACTATACATACATGATAACGCAAACGAAGCAACCCAACGAATGGGTGCAACTGGGCAGACTACAAATGAAACCAAAGAGATACAGATGTTATCAACTGTGTTACCAGGAGGCTAGATCAAATTAATACTAATATCCTTGCACAGGGTTTTAGAAATGGTAATTAAGAGATAGTCGTCAAAAATCTACAAGAATACCAGTTAGATTGTAAATTGTCGAGTCCACAAGAAAAAATAAGTGCCGTTATAACTCAAAAACTTTATTAAAGGTTATTGCTTTTACTGTGTGCAGGGGTAATACCAGGTAATGCCCAAAGATGCCATAGTTGATGAAAAAGGATCCAGGTTAAAGCGGGTCTTCGAATTTCATCCAAATTTTAGAGCAATGCAATACCCTTAACTGTTTCCTTATGCCAAAGATGGTATTCCTAGAGATACCATATCCAGAATTTCTCTCAACAATGGTAAAAATAGTAAGAAAGTTACAATATGGGAGTATTATGCATACAGAGAGCAAACACCAACAAAAGGCCTTATTATATAATTCAAGGAGGCCGTCTGTTCCAAGAATATTTGGTTGACGCATGTGCATGACGAGACCATATTTTTCTGGATTGGAAAAACCAACCCAAAAGACTTCTCTTCTATGGAATTAAAAGATGTCAAATCAAAGTTCGCCGAAAACAATAAAACAGGTAACATTTGCATTTCTTGTTTAATGCAGTTTAACAGATGACAGTTTTACACTCTATTGCCGTAAGTTTGGTACCAGAAACCAACCCTTTAGATACTGCCGGTGCGTATGCACCGGGTAGTATTCTTGTTATATAAATAAGGGACCAAGGTGCCTGTAGAAAACATGAAGAAAGTAATACCAGAAAGTTACTAGGGAGGGAATTCGAGAGAAACCAAGAAGAAAGATGCAACAATAGGGCAGAGAAAACCTTGAAGGAAAACGTTGTGAAACCCTTATGATAATCCAATAAAATTTTAATTGCAATCTGTTAAAGGGCTTCCATCCAAGGGTAACGAGGTATTACCACTAGATCCAAAGAAAGAAAGCATCAACTTCAACCTCGAATACACAAGGAAAAACTATGGAGAAATTGGAGGAAGATATGAAGACACAGAGATATGAAATCACTCGAGGAAAATATGACTGCTATGACAAAGATTCTAGAGGGGATACAACTTACACTTTCCAAACAGACAGACAAATCTGTGTCAACCACGTACACAGAAAAGGAAAACCCTAATAAAGAAAACAATAAGATTTGTAGGCAATTCTCCATTTACAGTGGATCCAGAATCGAAATCCCTACGTAAAACAGTTGTACCCAGAAAAGTTGGGCTGCTGGCTCAAGTCGTTGAGGTTTATTGTAGCACTACGGGATTTAGTGAAGAGCAACGGGCAAGCTTCGCTAGACTACGACTTAATAGACATGAGATAATTTGGTGGGAAGCCTCTATGTCAAGTTTAACTCTTAGTGAAGCACCTGTTACTACTTGGAAGCGACTCACAACAGCTATCCAAAATAAGTTTACCCAATTGGCTATACAAAACGATTGCACGAGCAATAGTAGGTCTTGCGACAAGCTACCTTGGCAAAATGTGCAAGAATACACTACCGAATTTGGGAAGCTTATGACTGCTCAACAAACCAAACACTTGGTAAACATGGGTCAAAAGTTTAGTCTACTCACGGTTCGACCAGATGTCAAAAAACTTAGTGAACTGGTTTGTGCAAACTCTTGTAAGTGCAATAAAACTGAAAGGAAAGATCTACCACAGTTGTGAGAAGGGTTTTTGAAGACTCCCAGAAGCAACCGCAAAAGTTACCACGAAAACAGCAAGTGGAACATAGAACTCAACATATACTAGATATCCACATGGTAGTGTCTGAAGGAACATCTGCACGGTTTAGGGAACGTCGTGATAAACACCAAACTCGACATTCCTTTCAAGTTGGCGATATTGCTTGGTTAACTATGGAGAAAGCACGAATATAGGGCCCTCATAAAATGTTGAAACCATTACACATTGGTCCAACCAAAATTTTGGAACAACATGGTTCCAAAGCTTTAAAGCTAGATTTGCTAGGATACACAAGAAGACATACTCCACAGCAAATGCCAAGAGTGTTACATGGCATCATTACAAGTTGTGCAAGACTTGGTTCCAAGAAAAATAGATGTAACTGCATAAAATCCCTATCCAATTACACTCATTAATTTCATTTATCTTAGATCTAGTTATAGGAACATGAGTTAAAAGCAAAAGAGACATGGAAGCTTTTTTAAAGAGGTTTGGTGCATTAGTACCTACGTCTCAATTTTATTAGCTAATGGTGATTGATTATTACATTGAACTTTATAATTTAGGAGGTGTTCTTGGTGGAGTTCTTAAGTGGTAGAAGAGAAGAAAAGTAGTGGAGGTAGAGAGAGAAAGGGAGGAAGAAGCCTCCCTCTCACTATTCTTGGTCTGGTTTTTCATTTCTCTCTCTACTTCTGCAACTCTTCTTCTCTTCTACCACTCAAGTACTCCAGCAATAACACCAAGAACACCTCATAAATTATAAAGCTTAATATAATAATCAATCACCAAGGAAAAACTACATTTTATGACCGCTCAACAAACCAGACACATAGGTAACATGAGCCAGAAGTTTAGTCTACTCGCGGTTCGACCAATTGCCAGAAAAAATAGTAAACTGGTTTGTGCAAGCTCTTGCGAGTGCACTAAAACCAAAAAGAAAGATCTACCTCAGTTGTTAAAAGGGTTTGAAGACTCCCAGCAACAACCACCAAAACAGTGTGCGGAACAAGAAACCTAGCATAACCGAATGCCCAAGTACCTAATGTGACGCTACATCTACTATCTACTAAGAAGTCTAAAGAAACACCATTTTACAAGGAACGTCATATTAAGCATCAAACTTGACATACTCAAGTCACATTGCAGAGTTAACTATTGGGGGGAGTCTGATTCAAAAGCTCAAATAAAAAGTTGAAATCAGAACGCAATGGTCCAACCAGAATTTCGGAGCAATATGACACTAGTTCTTTTAAGCTAGATCTGTCAGGCTACATGAAGACATACTCAACAACAAATGCTGAGAATCTTAAGCTCTAAAAAACTTTGCCACTTGACGAGCAAAAGGAGTCCCCATCGTTACCCGTTGTGACAAGAAGACAGTAGGACTAGGTGTTGGAAAACAAGAATTGTTTCACGTTTGTCCTCACAGAAAAAGTTCTAAGCATTTAAAGTGGTACTCGAGAGAGCAGTTGCATGCCACATTTCCCTACCTCTTAGTTCAATGCTTTTGAGGGACCAAAAGCCTCTTGATGGGGAAGGTCTGATACGTTTTTGGGTATAGGAACATTTAATTACCCTATACCTACGTTTAGAAATAATTTTAAAAAAAAAATCTTCTCCTAGTAGTCCTAGAAGTGGTTTCCTAATCCTAAAAGGAAAACTTAGGAGTCCTATTTTTGAAGATTACAAACGTAGGGGAGTTTCTATTCTTAGAATGACAAATATTGAGAAGAAACTCTAGCCTATAAATAAGGCGCAGATGAGTACCCATAGGCAGAGAGCAAGAAGACTAAAAAGAATACTAGTAAAAGACTTCTAGAGAAAACCAAGTAGAAAGATATAACTCCTATGATAGAGAAAACAGTGTAAAACTCTTTCTCCCATGCAATAAAGTTAACAATTCAATTGCAATCTATTCGTTCTTTTCGTGGTAGTTCCATATCTGTCATATTGGGATCCAGAAATTAATCATATTGACAAGTGAATTACCCTTCGAATAATTCTAGTAGAATTCTATTCTTGTAAGGAATGGGTAGGAGTTTTATTTCTAGAGGGTTACAAACATAGGGAGTTTCCTTTTCCTAGAATGTCTAGGTATTGGTATAGAGCTATTCTATAAATAAGGGACCAATGTGCCAGTAGAGAACATAGAGAAGGAGTACTAGATAGAATACTATCCACAGAATTCGAGAGAAAACAAGAAGAAACATACAACTCCTAGGGCAGAGAAAACCTTGAAGAAAAATGTTGTAAAACTATTTCGATTAAGCAATAAAGTTAAGTTTTAATGATAAGTTGTAATTGCAATCTGTTAGTAGATATCAGTGTTACAATTGTGTGGTTCAATAGCCAAGGGCGTGCGTATGAGATTTCTAATATTCTCATACAAGGGAAATATACAACCCAATTGAAGCCCTGAATCCAACATACCCAAATTCCAGTCCACTTATCTGGAGGTGTTAACGTGTAAGCTGGGATTTTTAAAAACAAGGGAATGTTGTAACAGGGATTGTCCATATTGAGAAATCATCTCTACCGTGACTGAGTGACGATCAACAATCCATTTGAAGAGCCAAAAAAAAGCATACCATGTGACCATAGGCATAAGATGCATGAACGTGGATTTTTATTGATACTAATAATACAAAAAAAGTAAGTAGCTAACATCTTGCATCATTTGGTACATCTATCAGTATTATCTACACAATAACAAAACAAAAAAACGTACCAAATGACAGAACGTGCAAATTACTTTCTAGCAGACTTTTATGAACCAAAGAGAAGCCATGAATTATGAGATTAAACCCATTTCAGGCATTAAGAAGACAATGAATGACAATCAATTTAGATAGCAGCGAATAAAAAGGATAAAACCATTTCATTTTATAATGCAACGTTCTAAGACCCAAAAACCAGAACTCTAAAACTAACGTCGTCCTGAGGTAAAGAGAGCATTCAATAGTAAAAACGAGATTGATATACCGTAGTGTTCAGATGCCGTCCATCAAAAAACTGTGTGTCTCAACCCCAAAGATGGATTACATTTTGACCATATCCAAAACTTCCATTAATTTTCACTTCACTATCAATCTATTCACCTTTAAACATGAACAGAAGAGCAAAAATCTGAGTAAGATTTCTTGAAAAACCGAGTAATACTGTAAATTGTATCATTACTTGTTTTCAGAAAAAATCTCACTCAAAGTTTTATACACATTTAGAAATAAAAGGTCACTACATAATCATCCTTGGTTACACAATAATTTGTAAATCAAAATGCCGTCAGTGTATATGAGATCTGAACTTCAGTAAGATATTTCAAGAAAAAAAAAATCCTACAAAATTAACACCCTAATAATAATAATCCGTAAATTGTTTAACAGCAAAGATGAAAAATAATCTAAAAAATACTCGAATTAACTAATTTGAGAAGAAATCAGAGTTTATTCAGCAGCTGCTAAAATCAACACAAAAGGCAATACCTGATCTGATCCTGCTGAGCTGAAATCCAAATAAGAATTCCTCCGTTCTGGTGATTTTATGAAAGAAAAGGAGGGAGGATGACTGAATGAGAGAAGGCTGAGTGGGGTAAGTATGGGAGCAGCAGATTCAGATCTGTTTTTGAAGTAACCAAGCGAGCTGACTCCAAATGTTTATCAAGACAGTTTGGATGTGATGTTTTTAAGTTTTCAGCCGTTCAATAAACTTATTAATATCTCATCTCTACCGTTCAATAGGAACAAATAAATGGAAAGAAACTAGACTAGATATTGTAGCCTTGATTGTCGGGAATAAATTCTCATAGAAATCACGAATATTGCTGATAAAGATGTAAAACATGCATAATCACGAAAATAAAGAAGACACAGATTTTACGTGGTTCGACACTGTTATGCCTACATCCAGGGGTGAATTCCCTTGGGGAACGATATTTTATTGATTATAAGGATACAATGAATTTAGGGTTTTGGAGAAGAGGGGACAGATTTCTAGGGTTGCCATTTTGTGGCTGATTTCTACGTGAAGGCATTGGGATCATTTTTTGGTCTTTGTGCCCTCTATAAATACAGTTACAAAATATGTATGCTACCCTAATTCTGATTCTGCAAGTATCTTGGGCAGCAAGGCTTCTGGAAACTTCTGGAACCTTTCTCTAGCTTTCCAAAAGTGGTTCTGGATAGGGGTGTAAACTCGGGCGGGCCGGGCAGCCTGGCATGTTTACTAATCCATGTCAGGTCGGACAGGCCCTGTATTCAGCTACCCATAAAGCCTGTCAGACCGGGTAAAAACAATTATTTTGATGCCCAAAGCCTGCCCAAAGCGCATTCCGTTAATCAGGCCAGGCCGGGCAGGCCAAACAGGCTTCGGGCTTTGTTAGTGCTACCTACAGATTTCTAAATGGTTTTTGTTTGGTTTAAATAAACAAAGTAGAACAAAAATGAAAAAACGAACAGTAGTAATCTATGAAACAAATAACTGAAACACAAACATATAATCCAAAATAGAACTAATACTCAAAAAAAAAAATGAAAAGAGCAAATTGTTTATTTTGTCTTTATTAGAAGAAAAAAAATTCCGCTACGAGATCCCTGCTGGCTCCAAAAGCATCTCAGATTTGTGTAACTCCAGCAATTGATAGATAGTGCTATCTACATTAGAAAATGAACAAGGCCAGACAGTTGTACAATTTTATCAAAGTACATGAATGATAAAAGTTTTGAAAGCAAGCAAGAATATTGGACTTAGTATAGAGAAAAAATTGTGTGAAGTTGCGTACCTTAAGAGTGATTAAATCAAATGGGCACAAGACCAGTTACATCTTCAATTGAAATATCATATCCTAATGGATCAATCGGTCGGTAGCCCTTAAACTCATCCTTCCACCAATCTTTCAAACATACGCAACACTCCAACATTTTTGGCGTTAAGCAGCTTCGATAGTCACCTACAACACGCTTACCCATGGAAAACGGAGATTCGGAAGAGACCGAAGACACAGGCACTGCTAGGATGTCACGTGCAATGCTAGAAAGCACTGGATGCCTCTTTTCATTTTGTCTCCACCAAGCTAGGACATCAAATTTTTTCATTTCCTCTAAACTTGGTGGTGGCTCTGCATAATATCTTGTTAGTTCCTGCCCTGTAGCTAGTGGATCATTTCTGTCCCTACTTCGAGATTCCCAGAAAGTGTCTTCAAATGAGGAGCTAGCAAGTATCATGCACAGATGGCTGTGTACTAGTGAAAGTTGTAGCAGTATTCGAAACAGTTGACTTTGGCTTCGACCAGTCTATACGGAATAGCTGACTTGATCGACAGTTGACTTTGACCGACGGTTGACTTTGACCAAATTCGGTCAACAGTTGATTTCGACCCTCCTTGACCAGAGAATGACTTCGACCGACTCCGGTCAATGGTTGACTTTGACCACCTTTGACCAGCGATTGACTTCCCTCCATTGACTTTTGACAATACGGACTGCTGGACTGGGCTGGCTGGATGAATGGCAGGTTGGCTAACTGGGCTGGCAGTTTGAGCTTACAGCTAGGTGGTCTCCAAAAGGGTAATCTGGTCCAAACTGTGGCGATTTTAGCCATGGTACAAACATCGCCCCCTCTTAACCTCCAACTTGTTGGGGTTAAGAAATTCAGTTATTCCTTATGTTTGTCGTTTGATGATACAATTCGCCCCCAAGTGCGAAAAATCATTGCTCTAGAGAAACGTTGCTTGCCTCCATAATATGTGGAGGAAACTTCTAAGATCCGCCCCCCCCCCCCCCCAACTGTGGTTCGTCCTTGCTGTTGTGGAAGTACTATCTCTGAGCAATATTCGTCTGCAAGGCTTGAGATGTCACAAATGTCGCCCCCAAGCTAGGTCGCAGTGTCTGTGATGAAACTGAATCTTCTCCAGTTGCGGGTGGAACTGGACTGAACTATCTGCAGTCAGATGTAACTCGACCGACAACAATTGGAGTTGGGATGTCAGGAGTCCTCAAAGACCTCGACTGGCAAGAATCAGAAGCAAAGTGTATTGTCTGGTAACATGCGGGCCACGCCTGACAGTTGCTGAAATCGATAATGGACTGCACTTCCTGGCGGACAATCGGTCACGCCTCCAAGTCAGTTGAATTGGAACATACTGCAAGGAGGCTCTTAGGCAATACCTGGCAGACTCTTGTAGATGAGACTACACTTCCTGGCAGCCCTTAGGCCATTTCTTTGTGGCAGTTAAATTCTGATCAGTACTGCTAGGTGTCCCTTAGGACATGCCTAATGGACTCCCGTTGATGAAACTGCACTTCCAGGCGGCCCTTAGGCAACGCCTTGGTGGCAGTTGAATTTATAAGAGTACCATCAGGCTTCCCTTGGGCCACGCCTGACGGACTCCTGTCGATGAAACTGCACTTCCAGGCGGCCTTTAGACAACGCCTTGGTGGCAGTTGAATTTAGAACAGTATCATCAGGCTGCCCTTGGGCCACGCGTGACGGACTCCTGCCGATGAAACTGCACTTCCAGGCAGCCTTTAGACCACGCCTTGGTGGAAGTTGAATTTGAAACAGTACCGCCATGCGACCCTTGGGTCACATCTGGCGGACTCCTGTTGATGCAACTGCACTTCAAGACGGCTCTTGGGCCATGCGTCGGTGGCAGTTGAATTTTGAAACATTATCGACAGGCGGCCCATGGGTCACATCTGGCGGACTCCTGTTATTGTAACTGCACTTCCAGGCGGCGCTTAGCCCCATGCGTTGGTGGCAGTTGAATTTTGAAACTGTACCGACAGGTGGCCCGTGGGTCACATCTGGCAGACTCCTGTAGATGAAAAATGCACTTCCATACGACCCTTGGGCCACGCCTTGGTGTCTGTTGTAGTTGTATTTACTTTGGAATCTGCATCGAACATTTAGGGTATACACGCGCCCCCTCTTAATCCTGTAACTTGTTAGGGGTTAAGAAGTTCGGGATCTACCCATCACAGAATCTTGTTGACGGTAACTCGCCCCCAAGCCTGTAGCTTGGAGCTGTTAATCTACCCGCCCACAAGTATATTGTTCGTACTAGGAAGTCTACATACCCCAAGCATCAGTCGTCA
>JAJJMA010307458.1:0-15615 GCA_023529015.1 Papaver nudicaule | reverse complement strand
CAACCAAACCGGACCACGACCCGAACCGGACAGGGTGCTGAAGAAGGAGCCGGGAGGGAGCTGACTCGCCGCCGACTTTCTTCCGCCGGCTATCGGCCGTCGGCTTTTGGCGCCGATTTTTTTTTGTAACACTTTTTACATTTTTGCAACGCTTTTTTACTGTCACAAATTCAATTTTCACGACGTTTTCATGATTTGACCTTCGCAACACTTTTTCTGTTACAAATTTTTAGGGTTTTCTTTGACACTTCTCGTTCTGGAGCGTTTTCTCACGTACTGTTTCAGCAACTCTGAATCTGATACTGCTGCAGACCGAGTGTCTCAACAACAGTTTCCACGAACTCGAAAAATTCGATGACATTTTTTTTAGAAAAATTCGATCATATCGTAGTTGAACTTTTTCAGACATGACTATTTCTGTCATAAAATTTCTGTCGATCTTGGAGTTGAATCTGCTGCAGGCGCAATTTCTGACATCTGATTGATGTCTGCCAGGCGGATCGATCTATTCACGCCATGACGATATTCAGCAGCTACATCCTGATCTCGAACACGAACATGATTTTTTCTGCAATTTTTTTTTTCTTCTGTGGGAACACGATTTTTTTTCTCTCGAATCCCTTTAGTCGGCGCCAATGATTGTACGGGAATAACTCTCATACAAATCACGAATATTGCTGATGATGATGTAAAACATGCATAATCACGAAAATAAAGAAGACACAGATTTTACGTGGTTCAACATCGTTGTGCCTACATCCAGGGGTGAATCCCCTTGGGGAGCGATATTTTATTGATTATCAGGATAACAATGAATTTAGGGTTTTTGAGAGCAGGGGACAGATTTCTAGGGTTGCCATCTTGTGGCTAATTTCTGGGTGGAGGAATAGGGTTTTTTTTTTGTCTTTGTGCCTTTTATACATATAGTTACAAAATATGTATTCTACCCTACTTCTGATTCTGCAAGTATCTTGGGCAGCAAAGCTTCTGGAAACTTTTAGAATCTTTCTCTAACTCTCCAAAAGTGGTTCTGGACCAGTCTGTACGGAATAACTGACTTGACCGAAAGTTGACTTTGGTTTGAGCGACAGTTGACTTTGATCAACTTTGACCGACAGTTGCTTTGACTTAATTCGGTCAATAGTTGATTTCGACCGTCCTTGACCAGCGTCTGACTTCGATCGACTCCGGTCAACAATTGACTTTGACCACATTTGACCAGCGATTGACTTCCCTCCATTGACTGTTGACAATACGGACAGCTGGGTTGGCCGGATGAATGGCAGGTTAGCTAACTAGGCTGGCAGTTTGGCTTATAGCTAGGTGGTATCCAAAAGAGTAGTCTGGTCCAAATTGTGGCAATTTTAGCCATGGTAAAAACAAGCATGTTTGGAATCCTTGGAATCCTGGATACTCGAAATAGAAGTCGATTCGAGAAGTTAGGATCTTACAAAAGCTTCAGACTTAATTTAAAGAAACCAATTCGACTTAATTTAAAGAAACCTAAAACTAAAACTCTGAAATTTTTAATTTATATAATTTTATATGATGAAATTAGCAACAACCATGATAAGGTTACAGATTTAGATACAGAGGATATTGGAGAAAATAAGCTACAAATTGAACATTCTTCGACAATTTGGCAAAATACAACAGAGTAACATTTATCAAAAGAAAACAGAGTTTCACTTCATCAACTGTTATAATTCAAACAGTTTATAGATGAACATTAATACCGAATTGACTGGAAATGGACTTTACCTTAGGTTGTTGTTCTATCCAAACAAATGTCATCTGCGAGAAGGCCCCAAACTCACTCTTGCATGAAAGTGTCCCCTGCAAATCTTGATTCTTATGTCTACAGTTTATGATGTAAAGAGTATTATATAAGAACTAAAATAATTCTACATGAACTCGAATATAACACAATTGACAAAAGCAGTTCATATATATAACGAAAGCACTTGATATAACTTTACAAAATAACAGACACTGGTACTGTGTCCTAGCTTTACAAAAATAACTGACACCAGTACTATGTCAGAGTACAACTCTATAAAGCTCCATAAGGTATGAATACCTCCAGACCTGGTAAAAAAGAAATTACAGTTAGGCCGTAGAATCAGTCCGAAATTCTATAAGAAAATCAGGGAAGCTTTAATACCTATTAGCAGAGAAAACCAGTTTCAAATTGAGTACTATTCTATGGACGGTACAGCTTCCCGGATAGAGTGTCGACCTGGATAAACATAGACCAAAATGTTCACCTTCAGTTTGTAGAATATAAACAAACTGGCATCGATCTAGGATCAAGCTCCCAGCAGCCACGCAACTTGCCAAATCTAGCTTCTGTCAACCTAAAAGCAGGAACTTGATGCGAGAACCTGTACAATTCAACCCAGGGTATAGCCAACGGAATAAAGTCAAGTCCCTCTTTTTCTTTAGCACTGAAAAGCGTCTTAAAACTGGTAACCCTTTGTAAAACCGAAACGATTATCCAACGGAGGTCAAACACCTCTAAAACTTCCACCATGCAGTAATCACAATTCTTTAAGTTCGAGCACGTCAAGTCAGGGCAAAATTCACTGTACAATGCCCACACTTCCCCCACCCCTGGATAGATTGAGTACAAGTTTTTACAAGCTACCACCCCATTTAACTGATGAGAAAAATAAATTGAATCATTAAAGATAACACCAACGTCAGATGCAACCTTGAACGTTCCACAGCATACTGGCATCCCCTTGTCAACCCAAGGAATGACGCCCTTTGGAGGATCACACGATTCAAGCCACTTAACGGCCAATTTAAAATTAAAAAGAGGATAAGATTCAACACTCTGTATTTGAGCGTAGTTCTTGGGCATCTCATCCAATTTGCAATACAAAGCCCATACCTGACCAGGCTTAAACTTCTCACAGGAACGCTCGTTGTCGAAATTACAAAATTCAGTCTTTGTTTTTTCAAACATCTTCAAAGGAGAAGCTGAAGAGGGGATTTTCTCATCCACACTGACTGGTATGGTATTCACACCATCTATTCTCATTTTCTTAGTGTGAGCTGCAGTGTTTCCACTGTCAAAAGTGGGGACACCACAACTTTTCTGTTCAACTGAAATTGTGGTAGCCTTTCTCTTAGACAGAGGTTGACCGGAAGTTTCTTCAGGCTGCTTTTCCTCATAAACTTCTGCCAATCTCGTAGACGAGTTACCTCCTATTAATTTCCTTCTTCCAATAACGGCTCTTTTTTTTCCAGAATTGGTACCCACACCAAATCCCAACTCTTTAGCACCAGCCTGGTCTGCAAATGAAGTTTCTTGGATTATAGTGGAACCAACTGAAGAGAATAAACAAATAGGCACTGCTTTAGGATCCAACTCCCAACATCCACGCAGCATTCCTTGTTTTTCATCAGTCAACCTGAATGCAGGAATCTGATGAGAGAACCTAATCAATTCACTGCATGGTATCTCAAGTAAGGATTCATGCCCTGCTTTTATTTGAGCCTTAAACACTGTCTCATAATCAGAAACCTTCTCCAAAACCAACACCTTGTATATATTGTACACCTGTACAACTTCACCTATATGATACTCGCATGTTTGGAGGTCAGAAAAAGACCATTCTGAACTAAAATTCCTGTATATTGCCCAGACCTCCCCTTTCCTAGGAAAGATCGCAAATTTGTTCTCCATCCGAGTTACTGTTCCGTTTGAAAGATGGGAGAAATATGCAGTATCATGAAACTGCTGCATGTAGTCAACACTGGAGAAAATTCCACAGCATGTGGGAATTTTATTGTTAAGCCACTGGAGATAACCCTTAGCTGGGGTGCAAGCTTCAAGCCATCGAATGCTCACTTTGAACTGCGGTATTGATTCAACCTCTTCTACCAGACCATAGTACTTCGGCAAACCATCCAACTCGCAATAAGTAGTCCACACCTGACCAGCTTGAAATTTATCTTTAGTTTTGTCAAAATCAAAGAAATGAAATTCGGATTCTGGAAGTTCACAAGGGATTATAGTTGAAGAAGGTGAAGAAGGAATTTGCTCAGGGATGCTCTTTGCCACAGCTGTCACACAACTGGAAGGAGAAATTTTCTTCTTCGGAATAGAAGAATTCTCTAATACAGATCTTAAGGAACCATTAATTTTACCATCGACAATTGTAGTTTTGCCATCAATGAAATCAGACACTTCTTCAAGGTTAGATGGCAGAGAAGCAGGATCAAGTTCGAAATAACCTTCAGGTACATCTTTTCGTGCTTTACCAGTCGTTCTAAATGAAGGAACCCTGTGAGAGAATCTCATCATTTCATTGGATGCTATCTAAAACACACCCATGCCATTGATTTTGGCTCGCTTAAACAAGCATACGAAACCTTTTAACTTAACCAAACTGGCAACCGAAATGCCTGAATCGTTGTTGTAATCTGACAGGACTACAACAAATTCATATTCAAACTCTCCGTGGTTGTCTGGATCAGAACACCATTTCATGTTCCAATTCTTATATAGAGCCCAAGTTTCGCCTTTTTGGGGATAGATCTTGTAAGTATTTCTAACACCTTTCTCCCAGAAAACCTTATGGGAAAATGTACATATATCTTCAATTGTATCATTCTTCTCGTATATGAACATCCCACAAGCAACAGGTAACCCACTTCTCTTCCAAGCAGCCTCGTTTGGATTACGAGCAACAAACTGCAACCATCTGAGATCCACCTTGAAAGGTGAATATACTTTATTGATTCGAGCATAGAATCTGGGCATACCATCTAAATCATCAAAAATAGCCCAGATCTGATCATATGCAAAGCATTCTTCACTCCTTTCTTTATGGAAGTCATAAAAATCTGGATCCGCAGCTTCAATTACAATTGGTTCAGTTCCTTGTTCATAGTTGTCATCATCTTCAGCTACGTCCTCTCGTTCATTCTTGCAGTTTTCAGCTTCTTCATCTTCATTCCCTTTGTTTTTCGATAGCTTCGACTCGGATTCTGTATCTTCATGATTTCTTCTCAATCCAGAGTGACATTTCTCATTATCGTGAGCTACGGTATACGTTCCTTGACCATCTCCATCCGTTCTTTGGCCACTAGAGAACTTTGTTGTGAACCCGGGAGGGGGCAGCGATTCCAGATCTTTTTCAGATTTTACCTGGGTAACATGCATGGTCTGTGGAGTTTGCATTACAGGATCTATTGAAAACAGATTTCACTGAATTATGCCTGCGAAAATTTCAAATCACAAACAGCATCTACAGAATTGATTTTTGCTTGGTTTCTCAAATAAAACAAAAGAGAAAACTTAATTTATCAGAGATTGGAACAACCAAACTAATACATGAAACTAACTAAGTTAAGAACCGAAACATAACTAGGAAAGTGGAAACCTAGGCTATGTAATTACTCACTCCTATGCTTAGTGAAAAACCTTTAAACCGACCCAAAACACCTTAATCCTACCTACTACTGCTCAAACAGACTAAATTTTTTAAAATGATAAAAGGGAAGAGATCTACTTACTTGTTTCTTCCGCCCGGAGAGTTTGAACTTTGAAGACCTCTTTTTCTGAACTTGACTGAAGGACATTTACTTACTTGTGGGAAGCTGAGCCGTTTCGCCGAACTTTATTTTATAACTCACGCCAAGTGGCGAACATGCCCAACGGCAAGTGGGTCGGCTGGCCCCACTCAATATTTTGTTTCTGGGAATGTTTTTTCCACCTGCAAATTCGTGTATAAATGTCATTTCAATGGAGGGGGGAAATTAAAGTAACAGTAGTTCTGAGTGCCTCCCCCACTCGTCTGTTTATTATGGAGTAAAATACTAAAGTGATATAGTTTATATCGCCCAAATATTTATAATTTGTTAAAAAAAAAACGGGTCTACAAAATCTATTTTATTAATTTTTTTAGTTAAGTTTATTATTTTAAAACAAAAAGAGAGACCCACAAATTCTGTTTTATTATTTTTAAATTCCAAAAAATTAAAAAGCGATATAAATTATCTCGCTAAATAACAAGTAAAGTTTGAGCGTTAGAAAATACTCCCTCCGTCCAAGTTTACTTGAGATAATAGGTTTTTTTTTTGTCCAAAATTAGTTGAGACATTTCATATTTTCACCTAGTTTTTCCTTGTTTAACCTTGTATAAAAATCCGAATTTTTGTTTGAGAAATGTGCAAGGTCCAATTCTTCACATTTTTAACTCTATATTAACTAAAAAGTAACAAAAGTAATAATGATTCACCTCAAAAGTAGAAATAAAATATTGTTTTATAAAATTTTAACTAAAATCTAGGATTTTAATATTTAGGTGAATTAATAGGATTGAGGGATATTTGTGGATTTTTTTTCTTCTCTTACCAGTTTCTTAATTCCTGTGCAAAACCCTATTATCTCAAGTAAACTTGGACGGAGGGAGTATATCGCTTTCACTGTTTGAGCGATATAAACTATATCGCTTTCCTTCAAGTTCCGGCAACTACACATCTGGGGAGGCTGTGAGGGTAGAGGAGAGAGAGAGAGGAGAAAAGGCAACGGTTTTCTGTCTAATCATTCCGTGCTTTATCTCCATAGATAACAATCTAAATGTTCCATTTGATGGGAGGGGGAGTCTTTTTTATGACCACCTTTTTTTTTTTGTAAAATGTAGAGTAACACAATTTAACCAATTTGATAAAAAAAAATTGGTAGGAGATTTCATATACTCCTTATCAAATTTAATAATCATTTTTCTCTCCTTTTTTACTGATTATATCCAACTCACAACCAACACCACTAATACATTCACCACCAACACATTCCACCACCATCGCCACATTCCACCACCACTACCAACAACCGCCACAGCCACTACATTCACCCACATCCCACCACCACCGCCAGCACCACCACTACCAACCACCGCCACAACTACATTCTTCCACCACCACCATCGCCATACACTTCTAATTCTTCGGTCGGTCCCCCACCGTGGCAGCGGTGTACTAGTTATTTGTGTACCACACATTTTTCATGAATCATTCACTACACACGAGTCTCTTATGCATTTTCCTTGTGATTTTTTTTTTTTTTGATAAATACTGAAGTTTTTTTTTTTAAAACAAGACTGCATAAATTAACGGAGAAGCATTACATTATTGTGTACAATAGTTGGTATGATGTACCCAAAACAGAAATAAACTACATCAAAACCCACCAGCGTAAAGGATCTAATGCTCCTAGTAGTTACTAGTGTCAAAGAGAAAGTCATACATGAGTGACCAGATCGAATCGACCATGAAGAGGGCTGGATGTCCAAAAAACCACACCACTGTAGTTTATTAAGAACTTAAAGATGCCATAACAAGTTTCTTTCAAATAAAACTAAGATGCCATAAGCTTTGATCTTTTGCTAAAAGATCATGCACGAAAACCGAAAAATTTAAAGAAAAATTAAAAAAACTACTCAACTGCTTAACATACTTTGAGATTCCATCAGCAACCTGATTATCATCTCAACTCACAAATGCAAAATAAGACGACTCAAAAGTAGTACCATTAACTAGAGAAATACTTTACATTTATGATACTTGGTTCTTTACTTTGTCTATGTTTAATAGCTTTAATCCATATCGGTATAGTTCTTATTCGAACTCGATGCACTGTTTTATATTTGATTCACTTTTTATACTTGGCTATAATCATATTCTCCTCATGGGTGTTAGGTATAAGATCTCTATGCAGATTTTATACCAACACACATCTAGGATATGTATAGTATACTCTCTTTAAAAAGAGAAGCCTTTAAAATAACCTTTACAACAATTTTTATTTTACCTAAGGGTAAAACTGGGCTTCCTAAGGGTCGACTCGGCCTTAAGCTCAGTTTAGCTCTCCCTTGTATATATGGGTGAGCACTCGGTCCATAATTCATAGATACAATCTGGCCCACCCTTTTTTTACAGGTGGATGTCCAATCCGTGGACAAATAGATTGGATGCAGATGCATTTTCTGAAATCCAATGAATTTTGGATGCGGATGCGGGGTTAAAAAGTCATTGACATCCGCATCTGTCAATTTAGTAGTGAGTTAATTTTTTATGGTGATTTGTTGATAAATGTTTGAGTTTTTATGATTAGGGAATATTGTACACTAGTGGGAATTGTCCGTTTTAGAACGGCTAGAAACAGTCCTAAAAGCAAATAAAATGACTGTTCTTAACAGCTCTTTAATCAGTTCTATCTTTTTCGTCCTTCTTCAATAGAACGGATGTTTACTGACTTAATAATAGAACTGACTTCCCACGTCCTTTATAAGAACTGTGAGAAGCAGTCCTTCAATTTGATTTTAATAATAATAAATATTAAAGGTGAGCAACTCATTTAATCCCATTGCAGCAGATCCGATTTCCAAATTTACAATTCTGACTGAAGTGAATTATTCTGACTGAGTTGAAATAAAATGCAAATCTAAAATAGAACCTGATTTCATAAATCTAAAGCCATCATCATTCATAAATGAACCTGAATGCATTGTACCTTACATAGAATCAAAACTACAGCTGAATTCAATTGGCAGTACACTTCAAGTTCAAAATCAACAAAAATAAAGAGATTCGAACCAGTATATAAAGTTCTAAGGAAAATACTCAACATTTCTTATAACTAGTAGGCTCCAAGGTTGCATAGATTGGGATGTTGTAGAACTAGCAGCGAAGATAAATCGCTGCTGGTCCGGAGGAATTCCTTCCTTATTTTGAATCGCCGAATTCATATACCCAAGATCAAGAAATATACCTCCTCACACCATCCATGAGATCTTGGTTATTCTGGTCATGTTTTAGTCCTTCCTGGTATGTCTCAAGAGCTATGTTGCATTCCTTCATGAAAATTTGGATTGCTCATTTCCTGTATAAACAGACAAGAAATGAAACACAAGTTAACAATTGTATGTAAACTGAGGAAACAACAAAGATAATTCGCAGAAAGACATTAAATCTGATAGAAAAAATGTAGACTTTCCAAGTATGTAGGGAGAGAATGATCAGTTAGAGCTAATACATTTAAGCCATCATTACGGCGATCAAACCAATAGGGAAATTACCTAATCATCATCTCATTCTCTCCACTATCAAAGAAGAGATATATTCAGGGTATCAGATCTTCAAGGTGTTAACATCAATGAATATTCAGACGCAAATTACCCATTTACAAATTAAATTCATTTTCCCAAGACACTCAACAGTTAAAACTAACCACATTTATCTTTCCGAATAAAGTCGTAAACGAATAAGGGTAAGGAGTAAAGAGAGTAAGTGAAATCAAGAAGAGGAGAGGTGAACAAACCAACCTGTCTAAGAGGGACGTGTCTAACATCTGAGTTAATGTATTCATTAACACGCTGACCAGAAGAAATCATGTATCCATCCTTGAACTTCATTGACGCTACACGAGCTGAGCTTTCCGCTCACAATAACTTATTTAACCAACACAAACTTGGAAGATTAATACCATATCAGCCGGCCAGAGGAAAAAGACGAGAAGGTATGCAAGAATAGCAGTCGATTCTACCTCGCAGCCCTTGGCACCACTTTCCATGACGAATCACAAAACACAATAGCAGACCCTAAAAACACAAAAATCCCATTAGCAATATGACCATATATTATTCATAAATATATAAAATGCAAGAACAAGATCATAAAGACAAAAGCAAGACTCCCAACAAGCACCGAATCAGATGCAATTCAGACAACGTATCATAAATAGAGCACAAACAAGCAGCTAGCACACAATTCCAAAATTTAGGCCTGAACAACCCCAGATTATAAAAACTACCAGCAACCCAAGTTTTGCATTTAGTGGTTGATATATCATCAAGGAGCCTAACAAACTCCGAGTAATACATTTATTTACGCATCAATGAGAAACCTCTAAAGCCCATTGGTTACAGCCAAGAGAAATGATAATCAATGAATTGCTAAAAAAATGACACCAATATAAGGGACATAAATTTTTATTAAGTTTGTAATGTGGCTAGAACCAAGAACACAATGTGAATCTCATTTATCACAGAATAGCCAAACATGTAGGAATCAATCAAACAACCTTGCAAAATTGTACACACAAATTGAAGCTACAACACACACTATATTGCAAACAAAACATCTCTCTGGTACCACCAAAACCCATACTAAGGTTAAGCAGCAACACAGACAACCACTATATCAACCACTATCCAATCATATAAAGATGGACAATTAACGGCGTAATTAAATGAAAACAAAGATTCAGAAATCAAACACATTAAATTCATTTTCAGATCTAAACCTCCTTCCTTTCTCACCTATACACAAACACCAAAAATTAATCAGATCTAAACCAAAAATGAATCAAAATCTAATCAGGTAAGAGTTAAGATTCTGTGTTTACCAAGAACATTTTGTGTTCTGGTAGCCCTGATGATAATCTCAGTCCTAAGAGGTGTAACCCTAACTTCAACACCAGAGTAACCATCCTCATCAAGTTCTCTTATCAATACTTCGTTCAGCTAGCAAACCCATCTTCATCGGTAACAACACGTAAATGACCATTTTTCTGAAAAATTAGAGGTTTCAATACTACTCCAAAACTAGCTGAATCTGATGATAAATTTCCAAGATATGGTCTTTTTTAACTGCATTAATCAAATTGATAAAGGCAAGATTAAAAAGTTAGATCTGAAATCAAATCAAATATTTGTAGAGGAGGGAGGGAGAGAGATACCTCTGAATCCATTGAGTTCTCTGGATTTGAGAGAAAAAAGTAGGAAGAAGAAAATCGAGAGAAAAAGAATCGAGAGGTTCTTGTCTGTGACAGAGAACAAGGTGAGGAAGATGTAGAGGAGAGAAAGAGATAAGGTTAGCTTTAACTGGCCAGGAAAAGGGGTTGTTTCATCTTTACCGTTGAAATAAAGGAGTCGATCTAAACCGTTGAAGAAAGAACTGATGAAACCGTATCTTTAATTTTTATGATTTTTTACCAGCAAAAGAACGGATTTTGACCGGGGCTAAACGCAAGACGGCCCATGTCAGTTCTTTCATTAAATCCCTAGTCAGTTCTAAAACCCTCCTTTTCCACTAGTGGTACCTTTCTAATAGATGTATGTTGTTTCGTTGAAATATCGATATATCAATTTCAAGATATATCATATCCACAAAATTAAAATATGCCTAATAATGTTATTGTTCTCCCACTGAACTTGAAATGCTGGATCATTAATGGATTGTATAACCAGTTTACTTAAGCAGGTTTAGTAATAAACTTGTGTTCAAATCTCTCTTTTTCCTTCTCCTAAAATTGCTCCAGAGAAAAACTCAACTTTTCTTCATTTTTAGTAAAATTAAATATCAATCTTGGTGGTTTGGTATGAATTATTCAGATCGTCAAAGTAGATTCGAGTGTTATTATCATATTTGTAATTATGAATAAAAAATCACTAAATATTGTGATTCTATTAATTTTAGGGTTCTTATTGTTTATGATTTGTTTTTATAGTCTGAAGGGGGATTATCTCGATTTTGATAATCGTTTTAATTAGATACTTGAAGACGATTTGTTTCGGCTTGACGTGGTTTTCCATGAAGATCGACGACTATTAATTTTGATCATGATCAAACACAATGCATATTACTCTCCTTTCATGGGAGATTCTAATCTTATTGAAAATGAAGAAGAAGACAATGGCTAAATCATAAAGCCATCCCTCCAATTTCCAATTTAGCACAACACGGCATCTGGCACAATACAGCCCAACACATTAGCTAGATTTGTGTGTTGTAAAGTAAGCACGACTAACCGAGCTAGTTTGGCAAAAATTGTCACAATAGAGTTTGGCAGCGGATCCTTCCTTATAAAATCTAACCAAAATGGGACAACACAATCGATCATAATAGGCTTGTAATATTATTATCCAATTACTGCCTTGTTTTCTTATCTCTCCATCGATGGAAACTATTCATCCATAGGTATAGTTTTTTCTTGATAAAGAATTCGATGCTCACGAGCTTCGAATGTGGTTTGATATCAGAGCAAATATGGAAAGATAGTTAGGAAGATATTCTGTAAACTCGGTTTTTTTTATTGAATGAACTCCCTTAAATAGGGTTTACATAAGACACAACCTATGTTGTGTGATGCGTGAGGCGAGGCGAGGCGTCAGGCCAATCGCCTCGTGCATCAGCGCTTATGCGCGACTAAGGCGTCGCCTTGTTCACTGTATTAATATGATCAGGTTATTAAGCTTTGAGAAATCATGGTAAATCAAAACTGGAACAGTCGAACAAAACACAACAATAAAAACCAGGCTCATCATCATCAACAACAACAAATTCAAACACATCTTCATATTCATCGAGGAGAAGAAGAAGGAAGATGAAAGTGAAGAACATGAACACGGGTTTCATCATCATCTTAAATGATAACAGTATACTGGAACAGAGTAGATAGATAAATTTTTTTCGATCAGTTACTAGATAGGATCAAATATGGAAACCAAACATTTAATAGGATCATTTGCTATCAATTCATACGGGAAGCAAACAAATATTCACGATTAGTTGTCAATCAACTCAATCAAGGAAAAATTTACCTATCAATCAACTACCAAAGATGGAAAGAATTCATTAACATTTAAAAGAATCATAAATATATGAGAATAAATATCGCCAAACATGGAAAGGCATTTACCAGTATCAAATGTTACCAACATTAGCGAACCAATCAACTATCAAAAAAGGAAAGAAAAGATTATCATTATTTAGGAGAATCCTTAGTCTCCTCTGATTATCATGATTTATACATGATTAACGTGATATATCAGTGATTGATTTAATTTTAGTAATAGGTTTTAATGTTTCATCTAATTGTAGGAAGAAAACCTTTAAGTACCCTTTATGTTAGGTCGATCACAGCTAAGATGCTTAATCATAGAAATTTTATCAAGAGGAAAACCGCCTTTCACGTATTAATTGTCGCCTCAGGATTCCACGATGCGCCAAAGGCGCCCAATGCGCCCGACTAAAGCGCCACCGCTTTTAGCTGAGTAACAAGAGTGAAGCGATGCGCTCACCCTGCGACTCGTGCGCCTCGGGCGCTTATGCGAGCGCCTCAGGCGCTTTTCACAACATAGGACAGAACTACTTACTTCCTAGTTGTTAAGAACCACTTCCCACACAACACACGACTAAGTAACACTAAAACTCAAATACTAAATGAAACGACTAACATAACTAAATTGACCAAATCTAAAAAATATATTTTGAATTAAATTTCCAACATCCTTCCTTAATTAAAAATATCTTCATCTTCATAAAATCATCACCATATCATCATCATATCATCATCAACATCATCATAAAATCTTCATCATCATCATCATCATCATCATCATCATCATCATTTGTTTCTAAAAAAAAAAAAGCTAACTCACATCTTTTGTGACCACACAAAATTGTGCATGCTCCTCCTTTGGTTTCTCACGCCAAAACTTCTCAATATGACCAAATTTCTTACAGTGGTAGCATTGCACCGGCTTCTTATTTTTGTCTTTGAAATAGCAATTTTCAGTGGCATGATTAGTTCTCTGACAAATTTAACAAGATAGGTTTCCACCTTTCTTTGCCCAAAGTGCTCTTTCTTCTGATCCAACATCTTCCAACCTGTTTAATCTTTATTCATGTGCTTGAAGAGAACCCATAAATTCATTAAAAGTATATTTTGACAAATCTTTTGACTCTTCAATAGCAGCAACGCCATGATCATATTTATGAGGAAGATAATGTAATACCTTTTCGACGATCATTTGATTAAAGATATCCTCCCCATATAGGACCTCATTGCATTAATGGTCTTGATAACATTATCAAGAAATCTTTGAAGTGAATTAGAATTTTCCATGGAGAAAGTTTCAAATTGACGGCGAAAAGTTTGGAGTTTTACCATGATTGTTCTGTGTATACCTTCAAATTGTTCTTTCAACACATCCCATGCTTGTTTTGTAGTTATACATAAAGAAATCTTCGGAAATATTGTGTCATCTACACCTTCTTGTATAATAGACAAAGCTTTAGCATCCTTCAGATCACATTTTCTTTGTGCTCCTTCTTTTGCTCTTGAGTTGCACTTTGTAAATCAATCACATCATAACCAACATCTACCATATCCCATAAATCATATGCAATAAAAATTGTCTTCAATTTAATTGACCAAAAATTGTAATTATCACCTCTGAATATAGGAACCATTGTTCGTAGCGCAGCTCCTTTAGTTGCCGAGGATCTTCTGGTTAGATGCCAAATGTAGGTTTGATATCAGAGCAAATATGGAAAGATAATTAGGAAGGTATTCTGTACCATAAATCCTAAATTCTAGGAATACATTAAAACAAACTCAAATACTAAATCAAACGACTAACATCCCATTTTTTAGTATGAGACCCGTCTCCATAAAAAAAAGTATGAAACCCCTTCTATATATGCGACACCTCATCAACAATAACAAATTAAGCAGTTACAAATACTCATTTTTTTTTTAAAATTTTAAGTTACAATGCTATCCTTTACGTTTCAGTCAAACCCGAATTAATTGAGATTTTATTTCAGAGACTCTAAAACTGATTTTCATAAGCCGCACCTTTTCTTTCCAACTACCATTTGTGAACTTATCAACTATTTTTAAAATAGTCCACTAATGTTTGAAAGCCTAACATCATCTCATCAATTAAGTCAGTTCAAAGGTGAACGATTTAAGATTTCGTTGCCACTTAGGGTCTGTCATTTGTTTAAGGTTTGAATGACTTCTCCTGTTATGTTTTGGAGGCTAGGAAGACTGTGGGTGAACATGTCCGTGATGGCGAGACGGATGAGTTTTTTGGATGAAGTTGTTTAACTTATTGGCTAGGTTTTAAACGGTGGGCATTTATATTCAAGTTCTGATAATATTCTTCTGATCTCGAGGGTTCCA
The DNA here is from genome assembly GCA_023529015.1 of Papaver nudicaule. NCBI lineage: Eukaryota > Viridiplantae > Streptophyta > Magnoliopsida > Ranunculales > Papaveraceae > Papaver > Papaver nudicaule. The sequence continues at coordinate 626 of JAJJMA010307458.1, read as the reverse complement.
TAGAAAACCCAAAATCAGATCTTTTCATAAAGTTTAATTTGAATTTCAATTCTCTCTGTGTTTATAAACATATGTAGTCTACCATCATCAAATTAAATACGATGTAAAATTTATCAAAATCCATAATTTGATTCGGAAAATAAATATTAGATCGAGTTTATATGTTTCTTCTTAGTTTTGAGAAATTCAAATACTTTCCTTTTTTAAAAGATCCTAAAAAATCTAAGTTTTAATTTTCCTACCAAAATGCGTTTCAAAAGGACAAAGATGTCAAGAAATATCTAATTAACTTCCTAACTATTTTTAAAACAATAAATATTTAACAATGACTAGGTGTCACCATTATAGCAGGGGTCTCATACTCAAAGTATTGGTTCATCTGAATCATTAGCTTGTGCTTGAGACTAAGTATAAACCATCTCTTTAGTTTAGGCTCTATAGGAGTTTCCATTCTTGTTTTTGTGTTGGTTGGTAATGTGTCCGTCCTAATCAAAATTACTTTCTATAGTAATTTTATACCCATTATCATGGTGCATAGATCCTTGTAGTGTTGTTGCAGCATCTCTCGAAGTTGCTGCTGTGTGATGGTTGATAATCCTAGATTTAAGGTGATGATATAGCAACAA
>JAJJMA010307455.1:0-14911 GCA_023529015.1 Papaver nudicaule | reverse complement strand
AGTATGTGTCAAGCCCATTAGGCCCTAATGGACTTGGGGTATCCACAGATGCCGAGGATATTCCCTCCACCGAGGATACCCAGGCTAATGAAGTTTCCCGATACGATTTATAGAGGATGTGACATGCCCTTTACTACTTTTATTTCCTTTGTTTCTATTCTTTTTGTTAAACTCTCCCTGTACACTATCCATGTAATCTATCTATTTGCCATCTTTCAATGAGAAACTTGTTTGTCCTGTTTTTCTTTATTCTGCTTCTTACACTCCTAAGGTTACTTAGAATGCGACTCCAGGGCTTACTTCGATGTGGAAGGCAGTAAACCAATCTACTGGGGGTTGCGGATCACCCTTCTCAAAGGCTGTAAGTTACCCGCCTATCTCGAGCAGAGATTAAGGCTATCGAAACCATAGTTACCCAGCTTGCCTCTGTACATTAGGTGGGATACGAAGATAGCTTAGTATCTTCCGAGGGAACGTGATAGTGTCCCGAGGACCCATATGATCCTAGTAAGGTAGTCGTGGTTCTGGGTCTCGATAATAAGGTAGCACAATGGGGGAGTGCCGGTCAAAGCTGGAGCTTAGACATGGTACTGTTCTCCTATCGCGGCCTAGAATCTGATTCTTCCTTTTCTCTCCTGCCCCTCCTCAAGGCAGTATTTTAGTAATTTTTGGAGGAGGTCCCTCGGCTGCATAACTTACCCACCATTCCCGTGAATGTAGGCTTATCAGCTGCCTCGGGGTTCCATCCGTCTTAAAGGCGGATGTTAATCCCATTTATTGTCCCCGCGACGCCTCAATAAGGAGGTCCCTTTGGTCGCAATGGTAGTGGATTCATCTGATTCTTATCTTATGTAGCTTAGATTCGGTTCATCCACCGAGGTGTCTTGTGGGTTGAGGAATATGCCACATAAGCCGTGGGGCCTTTGCGACTTACATGTACATCAGCTCGATGCCTACCATTCCAGGACCATGCCTGTCATTCGAGGACTTTTATGCCCACCCTTCGAGGACTTATGTGTGCCTTATCATTCAGGGTCTTTTATGTGCCTACCATTCGAGGACTATGCCTTCCATTCGAGGTCTTTTGGAATTTTCTTAATAAAAGTAAGAGTTGGGAGATACAATAATTATTTCGCATTCAGAGTTTGATTTTCATAGTACATTGATTTTTACGAGTGATATTTTCTTAAGTACTTTGCGTTCCACGCATTGCCTAATCCAGTTCCGTCATCATCATCGATTAATTTGTAGGCTCCTTTTCCCCCCCACTTGCTTTATCTTGAAGGGACCTTCCCATACTGGCTCCAGCTTTCCTGCATTTCCTTTTTGGTAGGGCGGTATCTCTCGTAAGACTAGTTCGCCAGGCTGAAATTGTCGCTCGATAACTTTCTTGTTATACCCCTTAGCTAACCCTTGGTGATAGTTGATATGTGTCGTAGGGCGCTTTCCCTGTCTTCTTCCAAGTCATCTAGTTTCGCATAATTAAGTCTGCAGTTAGATTTTGCTCCCACGTCTTTCGTTTGTCCGTTGGGAGTATGATCTCGGTAGGTAACACTGCTTCTGTTCCAAATGTAAGGTGAAAAGGGTTCGTGCCCGTCGCTTCCCTTCGCGAAGTACGAAATGCCCACAAGACGTTTTGGAGATGCTCACACCATTGTTTTTTGTGTGACAGGACCCTCTTTTTCAAATTCTCTCCTATTGTTTTGTTGGTCGACTCTGCTTGGCCATTGCTTTGCGGGTAGATTGGGGTAAAGGTTCCCAGCCTTACGTTGTATTGGTTTAGCAGCTCCCTGAAGTCAGCACTTAAGAATTCCTTTGCGTTGTCTGATACTATCCCGGCGGGGACGCCGAATCTACAAAATATGTTTTCCCAGAAGAAGGTGAAGACGTCTCGCCCCGTGTGATTCCTTAGTGCTTTTGCTTCGATACACTTTGTGAGGTAATCGGTTGCAACAATAATGTATTTGCGATGTCCAGATCCAGGAATGAAAGGTCCTACTATATCAACCCCTCATTTTGCGAATGGCCATGGGCAAACTGAATTCAGGTTTGTAGCTGGCGCATGTATCCTTTTTGCAAATCTTTGTCAGGCATCGCACTTCCGAGATATATCCTTTGCGTCCGCACGCACATAAGGCCAATAATACCCCTGAGCTTTGGTTATTGGGGCTAAGGCTCTTGCCCCGATATGGGTCCCTGCTTCCCCGCTGTGAAGTTCTGTCATGAGTATCCTTCCATCCAATTGACGGACATACCTTAGAAGTGGACCCAGGTACGATTGCCTGTATAGGACCCCGTCGAGGATCCTGTAGTTCCCTGCTCGGCTAATGATCTTGTGCGCCTCCAGAGGATTGCTCGACAGCTCCTTATTTCGAGGTATCGCTTGATCGGTAGCCTCCAGTCCTCGCTTTCTCCCTCGATTGCCATTATATGCTCGTCTTCGAGGTCCTCGATGGATGATTTTCGAATTCTTCATATCTCAATCGAAGAAATATCTGGATCCGTGATTTTTGAAGCAATAAATGTCAGTGCATCTGCATGTCTGTTGTCCTTTCGGATTATGTGCCTGATTTTCAAGTTTGGTATTCTTGCCATTAAGCTCTTCGCCCTCTTTTTGTATTTGAGTAGCGAATCATTTGTCTGATAACTCCCATCAAGCTGTCTGACTACGAGTTGGGAGTCTGTAGTTATCCTGGCTTCCTGAATCTCCATTTCTATCATTAATTGTAATGCGTGAATCATTGCCTCATACTCCGTTTCGTTATTGGTGGCTTCAAATATTACTCGAAGGGAGGATACTGTTCGTTTTCCTTCGGGGGAGGTGAATACCATACCAATCCCTCGGCCGTCTCCATTTACCGATCCGTCAATGTATATTTCCCACCTTCGGGGGTGGCACTGCTCTAGTAGATCTAGCGGTTTCTCTTCTTCTTCAATCCCCAAAATTGGCTCGCCTTCCTCGTCTTCTGCTACTGGGAATGCTGCTAAGAAGTCGGCTATGACTTGTGATCTTTGTGCCGTGCAAATTTCATAGAAAACATCATACTGCCCTATCTGCGCATTCCACTTCGCTATGCATCCTGCAGCTTGGATATTCTTGAAAACTGATTCTATCGGCGTTTTAGTTAATACCGTGATTTTGTGCGCCTGAAAGTACGTTTGGAGCTTCTGAGTCCCCACTACCAATGCTAGGATTAGATGTTCTAATTTAGTGTAATTCTTTTCTGCTTGAAATAAAGTTCTACTAATGTAGTAAATAGGTTTCTCGCCCTCCCTTGTGGTCACGAGAACCGCACTTATGGCATCCGAATTGGCTGCTATGTAAAGTCTCAGATCTTCGTCCTTTTCTTGGCGCTGTAAAGGTGGCAAGCTTGCGAGATAATTTTTGATTCCTTGAAATGCGGCCTCCCTCTCGTCTATCCATAAAAAAAATTCTCCTATTTTCAAAATGCTGAAGAATTCTTTACACCTGTCTGATGACCGAGAAATGAACCTGCTTAATGCTGCCATTCTCCCATTTAAAGCTTGTACGTCCTTTATAGTTGTTGGTGATGGCATGTATCGGATTGCCTGCACCTTCAACGAATCTGCTTCGATTCCAGTTTTTGTAACGACATATCCTAGGAACTTTCCTGAAGTAACTCCGAATATGCACTTTGCAGGATTAATCTTCATATTGATTTGGCGCATCTTTTCCAGTATCTCTCTTAAGTCTCCCACATGGGTTGTTTCTTTTTTTCTTTTCACCAACATGTCGTCTACGTAAGCCTCTACAGTCTTTTTTAACCAAGGACGAAAGATATTCTTCATAGCTTTTTGGTAAGTGGTGCCAGCGTTCTTTAAACTAAATAGCATGCGAGTGTAGCAATATAACCCATTGGTTGTGATGAATGTCGTGTGCTTTTGATCCTCCACTGCTAATGGTATCTGGTTGTAACCTGAATACCTGTCCATGAAGCTCAATAATTCATGACCTGCTGTAGCGTCTACCATCTGATCTATGCTGGGAAGTGGATGTGGATCTTTTGGGCAGGCTTTAATTTAGTTACTTCAATACAAATGCGCACCCCTTTGTTCTTCTTTGGAACGATGACCATATTTGAGATCCAATCCGCATACTGTATTTTCTTAATGATTCATGTTGCAATCATCTTATCAAGTTAGGACTCCACCTCCTCTTGGTATATGTCTTCTAGCTTTCTTGGTCGTTGCTTGAATGGTCTTGCCGAAGGATTGATGTCTAGATGGTGGCATGCCAAGCTCGGATCTATTTCTGGCATTTCGCTCATCTTCCAAGCGAATACGTCGGAATACTCTCGCAGCAAGCTCTCCAGTTCTGCTCGTTGGGCTTCTCCCATGAATATTCCTAGTTTCACCATCTTAGGATCTTCTAGAGTTCTGAGGTTTACTTCCGCTGTTGGTTCTGTTGGCCTAAAGCTTGGAGTATCCTCGTTCATAGGGTTTGGGTCCTTTGGAGCTTCCTTTGTGATCGCCTCGCCATCTCCTCGGATGACCTGATTGATCTCCTTCTAGGCTTCTTCCCTTTTTTCTTTCCTTCTTCGCTCCATTCGGTTTCGCCTCGCATACCATCTCTGCTGGATATTCTTCTCGTTACAGAGTTTTGATTCCGTTGTATCCCCGGCTATTTCCTTTATGCCCGGAAGAGTTGGAAACTTGAGCCTTTGGTGCAATGTTGACGCCACTCCCAAGAGTTCGTGTAACCATGGTCGCCCTAGGATAGCGTTGTATGGTGACTCGATATCCAGTACGCAAAATATTGTATGTAACGTCATCGAACCCACTCGCATTGGTAGTGACACTTCTCCCTTTGGTCTCGATGCTCTACCATTGAATCCATATATTGTGTAATCTGATGGTGTCATGGGTGTGTTGTTAAAGAATTTCCTATAAGCCATTCCGAAGAGGACGTCCACGGAACTTCCTAGATCAATTAATATCTTCGGCATCAGTTTTTTTTTATAACTGTAGTGATTACTAGTGGTTGGTTGCTTGACCCATCCTCGAGAACTTCCTCTAGCGAGAAGAATACGGGCTCCAATTGCCAGGGCTCGAATTTCCTTGCCTCCTCTACCAGCATTATCTCTTTTCCCTCGGCATCTCTTTTGTGTAACCCCCCAGTAATGTTCTTCTGCAAGCTGACGCTTCTTCTCGTATGAATCATCGAATTGCAGTAGGCTGGTTGTGATGTCCTTTCCCTAGGTGGTTCCATCGTGCTATCCATCCTTGGAGCCCCTTGTTGATGACAATGACCCTGCACCACATAACCGACAAGTGAGATCTATGGTTGTCCTTTGTGCGCTAAAAGGTCTGGCGAATGTTTCAGCGGTTGCAACTAATCGTGACATGTAAGGTTTTTCTGTTAGGTTTGTCCATTATCCCTCCTAAAATTTACCGATCATCTTTCTGGATGAACCCCAGTTTTTCTAGATCTGCCATACCCAAAGCGATAATTCTTGCGGATTAATCTCCTTAATCTTCCTAGGTTAGACGTTGTGTTTTTTAAGAATGATGAAAATACCTTCCTATCATAACTGCCGTAAAGGTAACTGTAAAATTACAAAGGTTTATGGATCTTGATTAGATTTTTATGCCTCAAATCTTAGATTCCTTGGGAAACATTAATCCATCATTGCGATAATTTGCTCGAAATTCTCAAGCACTCTAAAGCTCAAAATCTTTAGATACTCAAGGTGTTGGAGCTTGAAATTTTAAGACATAAAAGAAGAATTTGAAAACCCTAAAGAAAAAAAAAATTGGAAAATTTGAAAACCATCAAAATCACAGGCAAACCTAAGTTGGTTTAATCAGTCCCTGTTTCTAGCGCCAAACAGTGTGTGCACAAAATCTGCTCAAGGACTTTGTACTACACAACCATTAGGAGAATCATTGAAACCATTAGACATGGGTATCTCTAGAGCGAGTGTACCACACGAGAGGACTACCGAGATAAGCAAATAAGACTAAAGTGAAGCTTTAGAATCCATTGACATGCATCTGTGACTCTATTCATACAGCGATAGCATTTACATAACATGAGAGAAATAAAACTACTAACCTAGACTGATTCTCCCAAGATGACTCTAACTAAATAAAGATCCAACCCTTACAAATGAGCTCAAGCTCGCTTAATATAGGCTTTGCCGAGTAGTGGATTACAGCTAATAAAACAACATACTCAATCGTGGGTGTCAGAGGCTGTCGAGTAAGTCGGTGGTGCTTCCGAGAAATGAGCTTCCTCGTTTAGGGTTGTCGAGGTATCCTCCTCGGGGCCTATTTCAGCTGTCTTCCACTCTGCGTTCTTCCTGATTCCATGATAGGGACTGCTCATCACTGTACGAGATGCCCACGTCTCCACCAGTTGTACCCTCTTGTTTTATCCTTCGTCCTGGTTCTCGAGATGCCGACACGTGTCTGGCAGATTTATGCATCTACAACTTCAAAATAGAATTTTTAAACCATGGCTTATATGAACGCGATCAGAACGCGTTCATACAAAACTGTTGAGTTCAGGGATTTTCTTTTGGCACATGAACGCGATCAGCGTGCGAGTACCGTTCAGGTAATTCAAGAACTAGATCTATACCCACATTTTACTTATGCATTGGTCACTTAATGGTCTAAATGCTAAGAGAACTAATCTTTGATCCATCAAGATCACTATAAACAACATCATGGACTATTTAAATGATAGAATGGAAAATACGAAACCGAAAGGAAAACCTTTATAACCTTTTAATGAGGACAATGGATTTATCAAGTGTGTAACCTTTGGTCTTCATCTTCAATGGTCTTCGTCTTGAATACCTAACCTATCCTAGTCTGAACTGATATTGTAGACTTATCAAGGATTGAGTTTTCGTCAACTAAACTTGATAACTGACTTAAGATAACAACGTCAGCGGGTTCAACCGAGTTATGCTCTAACAATCTCCCCCTTTGTCAATTATAGTGACAAAACCAATCTTACATATGGATTCAAAAAGTGAAACCTTTCGCCCATAACCATGATGTAACTTGATCTTCTTGTAATCTTCAACGTCGTCATATATGATCGTGTGTTCCTGCAAATGAAGATTCAAAGGTAGATAACAACTCAAAGGTCACCACACACCTTGATCTAGAAGGACATAGTCCAACAAGAGTTGTTATGCAATTGAGTAGTGTACAAAACTTGTAAGCATATTGCACTGATGCTTAAAGATACTACACAATATGATATATTCTCCCCCTTAATCAATACACTAACTATAGCTTTAGACATGACTCGCACATCAATTTTACTCCCCTTATGACAATGCCAAAGATTTCTCTTTTATATGACATACTCCCTCCATCCCATTTTAAATGACCGCTTTGACTAAGTCAAAAAAAAAAAAGGGAACTATATGAATTTCCTAGTGTACCCTTATTAAATATAGAGAGAATAAATGAATTTATATTTTTAGGTAGGAAATAATAAAGAGAAAATATATGACTTTATTTTTTATAATTATAAAAGGAAAAAAGAATATAAATATTGTCAAAAGAATATGTATTTATGAATTTGTTTCCAATTTTTCTAGATATTTTTTAAGGGTATATCTGCGAGTTTGTTGGAAAAATACAGATATAATTAGAAGTTGGTCACATTTTTGAGACAAATGAAAATAGTAATTAGGACATTTAAAATGGGACAGAGGGAGTATGTCGTAGTAGTTAGAAGATTTATCCCTCTGACTACTAAGATTTATCCCCCTTTTTGTCATAAAATTAGACAAAAGACAAAGAAAAATAGGTATCATCGTAAAATAACGTAAAACAATGTAGACAAAAGTAAACATACCTGAAACGAGAGATTAAAGGCGTAATTCTCTTGCAATTTCTACAGCCACACACCCCAAAAAGATATTACTCTAAAGCACAAGTTCACTTGTCTTAATCATTTGATGTTGATGTTATTTTTTTTTCTAATAATGGTCCGATTTTTTCTCTTTGAAGATTTTTAGGGTTTTTCACGATTTTTTCACGATTTCTCAACTTTTTCAATTTTCGTTGATTTGTAATGATGGCAAACAGTGAAACAGGTAATTCAAACGTTACTGGTTCTTATGCGGATCTTTTAAAAGGTAAAAAACCATATGTTATTCAACCAGATGAACTGGTTTCTCCTTCTATATCGAATATTAATGGAGAACCAGCATTCAAGATTCCGAGAGATTTAACAAAAGAAGGATGTGACATCTTTCAACACAGCTTAATAGGTCGTTTGAACTTTAAGGGCCTGAAACTTGCAAACGTTAAAAGGGAATTGGAAGATCAGTGGAAGCTAGGGGAAAACAAGGTGCAGCTGGCTCCAATGACTAGGTTTTCTTTTGTGATCAAACTAACGTCGAAGGAAGATAAAGAACATGTACGGCATGGTGGAAATTGGTATGTGGAGAAACAAGTGTTGAAAATTCTGAACTTTCATCCTAACTTTGATCCTGATAAGCAATTTACATCAAAAGCTTCAGTTTGGGTGAGCTTTCCTGGATTATATATTAAGCTTTGGACAAAGAAAATATTGATTGCTCTTGCTAAGATTCTGGGTAGACCAATTACCATAGATCAAAAAACCCTTGATCACGATTTCAGTAACTTTGCTGTTGTTTTAGTCGAAATAGATTTTGCCAGACACATACCTAGAAGAATATTCATTGAAGCTAACGGAAAGGAGTTCTGGCAAACTGTTGAAATACAAGATGAGGAGAAAATAAACTTTTGTTCGCACTGTAAAATCATGGGACATAAATTCAAGGAGTTTAATGTGGCGGCGAGAATTGTTTTGAATCATAATGCTAAAGAGAAAAGAATTACTGCTGTGAAACAAACCCCAGCTGTCAGGCTTAATAATACTTTACGTATTGATACTTTTCATAATGAGACTCCTGCTATGGAATGGAAGGAAGTAGTGGGAAGGAAGTAAAATAATACTCCTAACCAGAGTCCGAAAAAAGGTAGCTCAGGAGATACGACAACTACTGCTCAGGTGGTTTTCCTAATATGAATAGGTTTGACGTTCTTAATCAGGAGTCTGAAGTTTTGGTTATGGGAATAAATAATGGTGATATAAGTGGTGTCTCTGAAGAAGTGGAAAGTGCGGGGCAAGTTGATAATATTGTTATGACTGCTCCTGATGCTAATGGGAATATGTTACCACATAAAGTTTTTGCTCCGCGTCGAATTCTGAAAGGGAATGATGCTCTCTAATGACATGAACCTGTTCAAAGAAAAGAAGCAAACATGGGCTGATGAAGTTGCGGCAGAAGATCAACAAAATTTGGAAATCGAGCAGGCCAAGAAAGACGTGGTATCTACTCGTGTCAATCAGCAAAGAGATAATGAAAGTAGTTTAAATGCGGATGGTTGTCTAGAATTTGAAGAAGAGGAAGAACATGTTATAGCTGAGGTTGAAACCTCTCTTTTACGTGACAGGGTTTCTAAGGGGATATCACCTGCACCAAGGCCTAGAAAAACTATTGATGATACTGTAATTAAAGATGGCAGCAAGAAGGCAGCAGTAACCAAGGTGTATGTTACAAAGGCATCAACGTCTACAACTTCTGTTTATAGAGATTCAGGTGTTCATGTGCGGGTAAATAAATCCAATAGCAAGAATTTATAATGCGTACACTATTCTGGAATATCAATGGAGTTGCAAGAGATGCAGCTCGGTTTAAACTGTGTCAATTACTACGTGATTTCAAACCTGAAGTTTTCTGTTTGGCTGAGTTTTCACCTCAATTTGTGTCGCAACTTAGATTTGATATGGAAGGTTATCGAGCGGATATTATTCACAACTCAACTGATGAGTGCATTGGTAATTTGTGAATTTTGAGTTCTATAGATGTTGCGCAACCAGTGGGACAGGCTATTACGATTGATATTGGTGGGACTCTTATTTCCTTTGTACATGTCAGGTCTGTGCAAACCATTCGTAGGAATTTGTGGAGACAGCTAGAGCTCGAAAGTTTGAATAAGCCTTGGCTCATTATAGGAGACTTTAACTGCGTTCTTTGGGCAGATGAAAAGAAGGGGGGTTTGCCTCCTAATATTTCTGTTATTAATGTTTTTTTTCGGTAAATCCCAAAATTGTATTAATAAAAACGAATAATTACATGGATATATTACACAAAAATAGCTTCAAGAAAAGAGACAGTGTGTCCCAAAAACTTGAAAGCTACGGGAATCGGTAATAAGGAACATAAGGAAGCTCAATGTCAAGTAAAAAATCAGGTCGCCCAACAAAATTGTTACTAATTCCTTCAGGTAATTCACATCCTCTCTTAGCCATAGTGTCCGCCGAAAAGTTGACCTCTCTATAAGCGTGAACAAATCTTATCCTGTCGTAAAATTTCCTCACCGCCCGCCATCTACTAATTAAAAACCACGGCAAAGAGTTCCCTGCAATAGCCTGAATGGCGATCTTCGAATCTGATTGAATTAAGATATTTCTATGCCCCAATTTGCTGCCCATTCAAGCCCCACAACCACTATAAAATTTGTTTTAATACCCAGGCCTAATGAAAAAGCACCGCACAAAGCTGAGTTGAAATCCCGTAATATAATTCCCAGACCCGCCTGACCTGGATTCCCTTTTGCTGCCCCGTCAACACAAATCATGAGCTCGTCTTCAGCTGGTGGCGTCCAGAAAACCTCCAACGGAACTGACGTCTTTACACTCCTATGCTTCACACGAAAGAAATCCAACAAAACCAAGTCTTCTGTAGTGTTAAACATAACTCCTTTTAGCCTGACCGAAAATTCTGAAATCACCTGGAAAATGCGCAACCTGAACTGAATTTCTGACACCCTCTTTTGCTCATACACAATCTTATTTCTCTTCTTCCACAACTCTGATCTTACCGCCAAAACCGCCAGCAACCATAGATCTCTCGCCATCCTACTGCGTCCCATTGATTGAGCATAACACAACACTAAATCTTCTAATGGTTGTATCTGAAATACACTTGAAATCCAACCCCAAACAACCTGCGCAAAGTCACAGCTCCATAGTATATGCCCCAAACTCTCTTCCGCCTTCTTGCAGACACAACATCTGTTAGGAATGGGAATGCCAAACCTTGTTTTAACCTGGTCTATTGTCGCACATGCTTTTCTTTCAATCTTCCAGTTTTGCGCAGCCAAAGATAGATGAACTTCTTTTCTCCACAGTAGCCGTGCAGTCTTGAATTCCTCAAAATTTCTCCGTACTAAGTTTCTTGCTGATGCAACACTGAAAACACCCTTCGCATCTGGTTTCCATACAAGTAAATCAGGACCCCACATTGGACTTTGCAATTGCTCACAACTTATTCCTGCATTCAAAAGAAGGTTAAGCTAAAAAAATATGGTTTTTTTGAGGCCACTGCTTTGGGCAGAAAATTTACTTGGGCTAATGGCCGACACGGCTTGGATCGTATTATTTCAAAGCTTGATAAAGTTATTATTAATGATGCTTGGTTGGCCTTGTATGAGAATTGGCGGTGTAAAGCTCTTCCTAGGGAAGTTTCCGATCATTCTACATTATGTGGTTATCCATTTACTGTTGATAGGCCTAGGAGAAGTCTGTTTCGTGTGCAGAAGATGTGGTTTAGTCACCCGGATTTTCTCAGAATGGTTCTCGACAGTTGGAGTGAAGTCCTTTTGGGTTCCCCTGCTTATGTTTTAACAGCTAAGCTAAAAAGATTGAATCTTGTTATGAAACTTTGGAATCAGACGGTGTTTGGTAACGTTTACACTCGGTTAAATCAGGCTGAAAGACAACTTCAGATTGCGACTTTGGTCTCTAATGATGATCCCTCTGATATTGCCAAGTTTAACAAGGTTAAAGAAGCCAAGGTGGTAGTTCATGACACCAGGTGTCAAATTTCAACTATTTTGAAGCAGAAATCTAGAAATCAATGGATTATGTATGGAGCGAGCAATACGAAGTTTTTTCACAATAATATTCGTATTCGACGTAGTAGAAACACTATATCTGAGCTGGTTGATTCAAATGGTGTCACAATTACTAATCAAACTTAGTTGAGAGAGCATATTATGAACCATTATATCTCAAAATTTAATGGGGATGATTCCGTTCTAGATGACTCTTTATTTGATATAGACCATGAGGTCATCAATGCAGATGAAAGTACTACCATGGATGCAATTCCGTCTGAGGATGAAATTCGTGCAGCAGTTTTTGACTTGGGGGCTGATAGTAGTCCAGGACCAGATGGTTTTGCAGGTTTCTTCTATAGACACTGTTGGGATATTATCAAGGAAGATTTGTTTGCAGCAATTCTTTTTTTTTTTGCAACAAAAGAGAATCCCGAATGGTGTCAATTCGAGTCTCATCATGCTGTTACCAAAGGTAAAAGGTGTTAAATCTCTTAGAGACTTTCGACCTATTGGTTTGAGTAATTTTTTTTTAAGATATTCACCAAGATTCTTGCCACTAGACTTGGTGGTGTCTTGGATAAATTGATTTCTGATGAGCAGGTGGCGTTTATGAAAGGGCGAAATATCCATGAAAACATCAGCTTGGCTTCTGAATTGGTGAATGAAACTGATATTAAAATAAATGATGGTAATCTTGGTCTGAAACTTGATATAACTCAGGCTTTTGACACTGTAAGCTGGAATTTTTTCATTGAGGTTTTTAAAAGATATGGTTTTTCTGATACTTGGTGCCAGTGGATTCTTTCTATCCTCAAGTCTGCTAGAATTTCGGTTCTAGTAAATGGGAGTCCTGAAGGTTTCTTCACTATTGATAGAGGTTTGAGACAAGGTGACCCTTTATCTCCTTTGATTTTTGTTCTTATTGAGGATGTGTTAAGTAGATACATTACTAAACTCTTCAAAGAGCGTAAAATGAACTACATGGTGACTCGTAAAGGTATCTCCCCACTCATTTGTTTTTTGCTGATGATATTATGATTTTTTGCTTTTGCAAAGGAAACATGAAAAGTTTATACAATTTAGTAGATTTACTGGAGAAATATCATCTTGCTTCAGGTCAAACTGTAAGTAGACAGAAGAGCAAACTTTACTATGGTGGTGGTTCTTTAAGAAGAAAAAGAGCTATTTTGGAGTATCTTGGTATAGGAGTCTAGCCTCTTTTCCTGATAGATATTTGGGTGTTAAAGTCATGCCTGGTGCGGTTAAATACAATCATATTTGTAATGTGGTTGAAAAAATCAAGAATCAATTAGCTGGATGGAAAGGAAAGCTCTTGTCTTTTCAAGATAGAGTTGTTCTCGTAAAATCAGTGATATCTAGTTATTCCATCCACAATATGGTTGTGTACAAGTGGCCATTGAAGTTTGTTAGGCAATGTGAAAAAGCTATTGCAAACTTTATTTGGACTGGTGACTCACTTGTTAGTAAGGCCCTAGTGGTAGCTTACGATAAGATATGTCGTCCTTATGATGAGGGTGGCCTTGGATTTACTAGAATGCGCACCATGAATGATGCTATGTTGATGAAACTGTGGTGGAGCATTCGTAATTCGGATAAAGTGTGGGATAAGTTCTTAAAAGCCAAGTATTTGAAGAAGAATGGGGCAATTGTCGACTACCAAACTAAGTCATCGATTCTTCCAGGTATAAGAAGAGTGCATGATATTGTGGACAGTAACACGGCTACTATTATAGGTGATGACGTTCTACATCACTCTTTTTTGATATATGGCGTGCCAGCTACAGTTTGGCGGAGTTCTACAACATTCCTAGCTCAGAGAGGAATAACTTCCATGCTCGTGTCTGTGACATAATTGTTGATGGCCTTTGGGTCATTCCTAATAACATTGCTGAGGTTTTGTTGAATGCAGGTATAAGCTTGGAGAATTTACTGACTCCAACTGGTGGGGTTGACCATTTAGTATGGATGCCAAATAACAAGGGTTTCTTCTTAGTGGCTTCGGCAAGGCAGCTAATCCATAGACAGTTCATGCCGTTTAACAGTGCTAACTTGGTTTGGCGAAAAGGTATTCATCCATCCTTATCGGCTCAGAATTGGAAGATAGAAAGGGGAGTCTGTGCTACTATAGATGTGATCTGTAGACGGTTCAAAGTTCCAGTCGTTAATTGGTGTTGTGTCTGTAAGGCTGCTGCAGAGAGTCTGCAACACATTTTATGGGATTGTTCTTATGTGTCTGATATTTGGAGCTGGGTAAAAGAAGTTATAGGCATCCAACCGGGAAACATTTGGGTTTAAATCTTCAAGTTGGAGTGAAAAATCAACCAAACCTTGAATGGGTTAGTTCAAATACTTGAGTCTCGTCATAATTTCTCGTTTCAGCTTATCTTTGAGAACTTTTTTTTCTTCTTTACTCAATCTCTTCGTTTCAGCGTCGACGACGAAGTTTCGTAAACCTTTTTCGAATCGATTTTTGGTTGTTTGAAGTCTCTAGGATTAGGTCATTTGTTTCTCTTTCTCACTATCGCGGTTATATAGAATTAATCGCGATTTTTTTTTTGAATCGTCGATTAATCGACGATGTTTTTGTTTTGAAAATCAAGTAGAAAAAGAAGAGGGAGAAGAGAGAATCGGTTGATGTGGTTTACGAAATGAAATTTGTTTTAAGAGTTTTGGGTTTTAATTAGAAAAGTTATTGTGGGAGCATTTTGGTATTTCCAGCGCATTTTAGTTGTCCCATAACCACTCTAATGGATGGGTTAATAGTTTCATGGCTCCAAATTATTGTCAATGGGACCAAATTTAACAAGGAAAATTTATCCAAAAGCATGCGTTGGTGAAGGAGTACAACTAAGATAAACTAACTTGGGACTATTCTTTACAAAATTATATTAAGTTATTAACATGTTGGTGTTTGTGCTAAAATGTTTCGCACAAACACTCTTCAATGAAATACTCTGGCTTCCAC
>JAJJMA010307435.1:0-10359 GCA_023529015.1 Papaver nudicaule | reverse complement strand
ATTCAAAGTACCTGCAAAATAGAAAACTGTGTAAATTAAAGAATATAAGAGGCTTTAGCCAACTAAAGTGTATCAATTATGTACTCTTGAATAGATGTTTTGAGCACCTATCATATAACAAAACAATACATTTGATAAGTAGCTAGAGGAATCAGCTACATGTTTTACCATAACTCCTCTTCCCAGTGGAGATCGCAATTTGCTAGCCTAACCCTTAAGCCTACCCCTGAATTTGTGCACGCTAGGTTCAAAACATTGGATCTTTGACCTATGAGTGAAATGAGGAACCCCTAGATATTTGTCATTAAGACTAATTCTCTTAACCTTTAGAATTTGAAGGATTTCTCTATCATCACAGTTTGAAACTGACTTACTGAAAAATATACTTGATTTTTCCTAATTTATGAGTTGACCAATACCTTGACTAACGTTATCCAAGATCTTTACAAGATTTTTGCCTTCTTTTTTTTTTCTAGCTTTTGTGAAAATAAGGCAATCGTCCGCAAATAAGAGGTGAGAGACTAAGGGGGAAACTCTTGCAAATTTAATACCTCTAATATGCTTCTTCTCTTCAGCAGAGAATAAATAGGTAAGGCGATAAGGGATCTCCTTGTCGCAATCCTCTACTAGGTTTGAAGAACCCATTTGGTGACTCATTTATGAGCAGCGCACTAGATCTGGTAGCTATACATTGATGGATTAGATCAATCCATTCCATGCAAAAGCCTATTTTCACCATTATCTTTTCTAGAAATCTCCATTCTACTCTATCAAAATCATAGACATATTGATTTTAAGGCCCATGGTACCCACTTTCTTTTTCTTTCCTTCAGATCTCATAGCGTGCACTATCTCATGGGCAATAACTACTCCAATATATGCCTGCCAGGGACAAAAGCCGATTGGTAAGGAGAAATGATCTTATCCAAAAACGGTTTTATTTTGTTTGCAAACAGCTTAGAAATAATTTTGTACATAGTGTTGCACAGTGAGATAGGTCTAAAGTCTTTTGGTGCATCCGGAGAATCTATTTTGGGTATTAGGGTTATAAAATTCGCATTTATCTCTTTTAAAATTTGTCTTAAAAAATTTATGTATCATCTTCTTAGCTCATTTATTAAAAGAAACCAGTTTTTCTGGAAAAAATTGCGGGAGATACGTCAGGCCCTGGGATTTGTTGGATGCATTTCGAAAAACTATTAATTTAACCTCAAGTTCTGTTAGAAGTCTCATTAATTTGAGATTATCCAACTCACTTATGCACGAGGGGATTAGGTATAATATATGATCAGATACCTGAGGATTAGAGGTAGAAGCCATGGACGCAAAGTGGGAGTAGAAAGTATCTACTATTCCACTTCTTTCATGGCACCAAGTACCATTGTCTTTCTTGATAACATCCACCCTAAAGCTTGCGAGTTTTGTAGGTAGCCGTGGAGTGGAAGTACCCTTTGTTCTTGTCGCCTAAATGGATGTGTTGATCCCTCGACTTGGTTTTCCAAAAAGCTTCCTCAAAATTGTACCATTTTACAAGGTCTCTCTTGATTTCCGTCACCTTAGTGATGTCGTCTGGAAGACGAAGTTTATTTTTGACATGATTCAGATTGTGATTTAGATTTTTAATATTGTGTTATATGTTGCCAAAGTAGTCTTGGTTCCAATTTTTAATCCCCCTTTTAACATTTTTTAATCTTGATACAATTTTAAACGTTGTGGTTCCATCAGTATTGCTTTCCCAAGCTTCTTCAATCACTTGGAAGCACATTGGGTCATCCATATATAAACCAAAGAATTTGAACGGTTTTGCTCCACCTTGCCAGATTGGAGAGGTTTTTAGAAAAATTGGGATGTGATCTGACCCCGCAGGGGTCAAATGGTAAACCATAGCACACGGGTGTAAGTCAAACCAGTCAGAGTTAACCATAACTCTATCTAGTCTAGCTTCAACAAACTCATGCCCCAAACGTTTATTGGACAAAGTATATTGGTATCCAGCAAACCCCAAGTCAAGCAGTTCAGCCGAGTCAATTAACTTAGAGGAAAAAAAGGCCTTCAGTACATCTATAGGGTTACCTCCTCTTCTCTCATCATTCGAGAGGCTTAAATTAAGATCTCTCATGACAACCCATGTGACCTCTAAAGTTCTAGCTAGTTGTTTGAAATATTCCCAACTCAAATGCTTTCTAACTTTGTATGGGCACCCATACACTCCGGTTAACATCCAAACATGTTTGGTCGAGTTACACTTACTATGACATCTATCTGATTATCAGTTGTGTGCACAACATCAATGGTTACTTTAAGAGACCACCATATCTTGAAATTTTTCATCACGGGTTACATTATTGAGGATGGGCATGATGGTTTTTTCATGATTTTTGGTTTCTTGAAGAAAAGGGATGCCAGGCTTATGATCCAGCACAAGGGAGATAAGGTGAGATTGGGTAGAAGATTTCCCTAGCCCTTGGCAATTCTAGACTAGGATGTTGAAAGACATTCTTCTAAAATACTTCGGCCCACGCAAAAACTCGTAGAACAGTAACCCAAAATACTTCGGACAGTAGCCCACAATACTTACGCAGAACAAATTCACTAAAGTAGCCAGCTAAATAACATAAAAACTCTCTCTCCTAGAAATCCAAAAATAATTTTCCCATCCTTTACACACTCATTCTTCCAAACATAATGAAAACGCTTCTCAAATAGATCACGCAGCCAAATTGAGACATTCTTTCTAATAAAACTAGGACACACAAAAGACGAGCAAAATGTTGTAAGTTTTAGGCTTACCTGGTTATCCTTGAGCGAGCTTTCTTCCCCGTTGGAAACTGTTGCATTAGATACGACTTTGGGAGAGTTATCGGCATTCACCCAACTAAGTTCTTCAGCCGAACGACCATTCTTGCAGGCGATCATGCGGCCTTTTCCTTTCTCTAATACCGCAAGTTAGGATTGAAGGTCTTGGTCTATAAGGGCTAAGGGATTTTCTGACTAACAAGCATTGGAGGTTATGAAAGGTCAGATGAGATGAGTTTATAATTGATAGATCACTTCTCGGGTGGAGGACATCCCAATCCGAGCCAAATCCTTCAACCCATAGTTCTTCTGGTCTCATAGTCACTCTAAATCTAGGTTAATGCAGTGAGAGATCATTTTGATGTAGAGATTGTTTTGCTGCAACTTCAGGTATATGAGCTATAAGATTTTCTCCATACTCTAGTTTTTCAACTGCCAACTTATAGTTATCCGTAACATCCATCCCATCATTTTCAACTACACATTTTTTTTTCTAGAATCATAAATTTTCCTTCACAATTCATTTGCATTATCCAAATCATCCATGCTCATCCTTGTAACATTTCTTGGTGACTCGTATCCCTTTGCAACTAAGAGGGAGGTGTTATTTCTACATGGGGATATTTATTTGGTTGCATGAGCCTCATCTGTCTCCTGTGTATTTCAGTTTTTTCTTTTCTTTTCATTACACATAAATGTTACATTTTGACACTTTATTTGACAAAATGTTTACACAATATTTTTAATATTCAGCTCAAAAGAAGAAGCCAATTTCTTGAAATACAATCAAACAGGATGGGAGCTGTTGTAGATCATTTTCATTTGTATCCCCATGAACTATGTATGGTTACCAATAATTCGTAAAAAAAAATGAGGCTTAAAAACCACCAGTGAGCTTAAGACAAGATCTGGTAGGTGAAGGGGTAAGCTGAAGTCTGAAAGGGCTTCTTGGTTCAAAAGGGTTCATTTAAAACAGAAGAAACAAAGAGAAAAAGGGGTTTTGGTTTTGAATATCAACTGATAATGGGTGAGGGTACCAATGGTGAAAGAAAAAGAAAACTCGAACACGAGAACTTTGCAAGAAGATGAGCTGAGTTGAGATCATACGTACCTTAGTACTCCATTGCAATAAGCTTAGGGAGCTCGAGATAACCAGGCAAGTAGTAATATTATACAACACGCATTCCAATAAGAGATTTCTTAAGAGATAGCAGGGAACTAAACAAAATCTCGGATTATCTAGTTTCCTTTCTTCGAAACTTGAAAATAAACTCCAAATCCTCAAAAATAGTTACCAAATGATCAAAGTATACTCAAAGTAAACTTTGATAGAGATATACAGTAAATCAAGATGATGATTTACAGATAAGATAGTGTATTCTTTTTTTGAGTTGAACCAGAGTCACGGAGCTTTGAGAGAGAGCGTCTCTAAATTCTACTTACAAAGGACATGTTGTAGACAATTGTTTCTTGACCCAGCATGATTTTGTATTCACTATCCGAACATGTGCAAAATTGTTTTTTCCGCATTTCTTTTGAGTCACTATGTCCAATATCTATTACAAAACTATCTTATTTCGTTCTGGTTGATAAGGGATGCAAGTGTGTTTTCTTTTACAATAAAGAAGATTTGAACATGATAACATTTTAAGTTGGGCGGGAGTCGATTATATACGCTTGTATATCGCATTTCACATTCCCCAAGGTTTATAAAACTGATTCAATACATTTACTTTCAACATGGGTAAGTCTGGAAAAGCAGGGGTACCGAAATAGTACCAACTTTTCGTTTGGGCTCGTGAGACTTATGATCAGAACTTGACAAATAGAATTTCAATATCCAAATCTGTATAACCTGATTTGTGATCACAAGTTATCAATTCCTACAAAGACAAGTCTCTGTAAATCTTTATTCAAGATTTGGAATTAACGTCAGGTTATGAATAATGTACGACTTGTGCCGCTTTAATTATATAATCAGAGATATAAATGCGGAAGGGAAATCACACAAGACACCAGAAGTTTTGTTAACGAGGAAACTGCAATCCAGCAGAAAAACCCCGGGACCTCGTCCAGTTTGAACACCACACAGTATTAACTGTCTACAAACACTAACCTACTATCAGACTTCGGATTGGGATGTAGAAGAGACCGATTCCACCCTCCAAGCGAATCAGCTACTGTTGCACTCCTTACGTCTCTGGATCCCCCACAGATCGTCACTGTTAGGGCATTGTCCGGTCAAACCCACTACCGTTGGTATATCAAGCTGGTTGTCAGTTTTAGGTGTCAAAACACAATTATTGATTTAGCCTACTAGAGTTTAGATTTCGGAATTGGGATATAGACTAAGTAGTAGAGACCTTGAAGACGAAGACTGTGAAGACAAAGAAGACCATGTGTTATGTTGGTGTTTGTTCCCGCAAATACTAAGGTTACAAGAATGCATGAGATAGATTCGATACAATTTGTCCATTGCAATGGTTTGCTTGCAAATCACTTGTTGGATATGGGTGAATCTAAAGGAGTACTCTTGAGCAAGAGTCCAGTGGATTACAGCTGAGGACGTTTAACACGTCTAAGTATTGGTTAAGCCCAGAACTTCCAGCGGGTCCTGTTAAACCCTAATCTGAATGACGGACGGTTCCCGAACCGTATGTGGAACGGAAACTCGGATTTTCTCCAGAGTTCCAAAGTGTCATTTTGTACGCGTACCTACGCGAACCTCAAAATTGATACTTTTGTCTGTGATTCAGATGGACGGTTCGCAAACCGCCCCAAGTGAATATTCTTCTGGATTTTCACTCGGGTTAAACTCTGAACTCCTTTATCTCTTAGTTGAACTTCGATTATCACGAAAATATCTTATGTGGTCCATCTAACGGTTCTCAATGTGTCAATAAGATAAAGATTATCTCTGGTCTGTTGGATATCTATCTTGAAGTGTTTTTGAGCTAACAAAACACTTGGCAGATAAATGATTAATGATTTCCAATTGAGATAAATCTCTTTTACTTGGTTTGCAAGTTAGGGTTTCCTAAACTTGTGGGACAAGTAATTAGTTGCTTTATTCCAAAGCAACCTATCTTATTGAGTGATATAAATAGAGGTGTCTATGAACGAATACCGCAAGCATCAAGCATACGTGAAGGTCCTTTGGGAAGTGATCGTAAAACTCTTTTCACTTCGGTGAATGCTTGTTGTGGTATAGTCATCCTCTATTAGGTAGCAGTTCCTCTTGGGATTTTACCTACGACTATAAAGACTTCTCTTGAGAGTTGGGAAGCACAGGTAGGAGATTGAGACCTTAGTTTGAAATCGGAGTAACCTGTAACCTTGGTAACCTGATCACGTTCTTGTCTATTCTACGGGCCTTCTCTTCTGATATAAGGCCATTCAAGAACTAATACGTTACACACAGGGTTTCGAAAGGAAGCAACGCACGGCTGCACTCGGTGTTGTAAGACCTAGTTAGCTCCAGTTGTATAAGTTTCTTAAGTGAAATAGGGTTCTTTTCACCTTTCCCTCACGGTACTTGTACACTATCGGTCATTGAGGAATACTTAGGCTTAGAGGGTGGTCCCCCTTTCTCGCGTAAAAGCGATCATCATTCGCGCCGCCAGTAGTAACTTGTTCTCCATGATTGTCCTCTTTTTTCTCCTTTGATTCCCCCTAGACAGACACAACTGAGGTAGAGACAAGTTGGGCATAGTTTACTCGGTTTACTTGTCAGCCCCCGCTTGTAAGTAGAATAATTCCGTATTACCTGGAGCAATCCGAAGGACGTCACTTTGTGTATGTCAAACGGATAGAGGACAGTTCAAACATACGTCGATAATTGAGGTTGCAAAGCCGGAATTGTTGACACAAGCCTTTAACAGTGGTTAAAGCAACTCCTAGGCCTGTAAAGGACGTCAGCTAGGGGAATCAAGTGCGTGACGATATGTGGCGGATCTACAGATATAAGGAGTGCGACAGTAGCCAGTTCGCTTGAAGGGTGGAATTGGTCTCTGCTACATCCCAGACGAAGTCTTATAATAGGCTAGTGTTTGTAGACAGTTTGTACTGTGCGGTGTTCAATGTGGACGAGGTCCCGAGGTTTTTCTACAGGTCGTAGTTTCCTCGTTAAAAAAATCTCTGGTGTCTTGTGTGCTTTACTTTCCACATTATATTCTCTGATTATATAATTAAAGCAAACACAAGATGTACGTTATTAATAAACCTGATCGTTGTCCTCAATCCATCCCTTGGATTTACCAAGACCCTGTCTTGCGTTGGACTGATCCTTTGAGATCCAAACTCAGGTTAACGGATCTGGATATTTATTTTTGAGATCGTCCAGATCTGACCATAAGTCTATCGAGCCTAAACGAAAAGTTGGTTGTATTTCGGTACCCCTGCTTTTTCAATTGGTATCAGAGCCTGAAAAAGGAGGGGTACCGAAATACGACCAATTTTTCGTTTGGGCTCGTGAGTCTTATGGTTAGGTTTGGACGATCTCAAAAATCAATATCCAAACCTAGATAACCGGAGTTGTGATCTAGGAATCAACTCGACAAAGATGAATCTTTGGAGTTAAACTCTACGGTTATGGATAACGTACTTCTTGTGTTTGCTTTTAATTATATGTCAGAGTTTATATAATTGCGGAAAGGAAAAGCACACAAGACACTAGAACGTTTTTTTAACGAGGAAACTGCCTTGCAGAAAAACCTCGGGACCTCGTCCAGATTGAACACCTCCCAGTACAAACTGACTACAAACGCTAGCCTACTATAAGACTTCGGTCTGGGATGTAGCAGAGACCAACTCAAGCCCTCCAAGCGAATTGGCTATTGTCGCACTCCTTACGTCTCTAGATCCCCCACAGATCGTCACGCACTTGATTCCCCCAGCTGACGTCCTTTACAGGCCTAGGAGTTGCTTTGACCGATGTCAAAGGCTTGTGTCAGCAATACTGGCTTTGCAACCTAATTGTTGACGTATGATGTAACTGTCCTCTATCAGTTTCTCATACACAAGTTGACTTCCTTCGGATTGTTAAATCCAGGTCATACGGAAATCTACTTCACAAATCAGGGCTGACAAGCAAACCGAGTAAGCTATGCCCAATTTGTCTCTACCTCAGTTGTACACGAAGAATCACTTAAGAAACTTGTACAACTGGAGCTAACTAGGTCTTACAACACCGAGTGCAGCCGTGCGTTGCTACCTTTCAACCATGTGTGTAACGTATCAGTTCTTGAATAGCCGTATAACAGAAGAGACGGACTATGGAATATACAAGAACGTGATCAGGTTACCAAGGTTACAGGTTAATCCGATTTCAACCAAATATGGTCTCAATCTCCTACCTGTGCTTCCCAACTCTCAAGAGAAGTCTTTTATAGTCGTAGGGAGTTCCCAGAGGAGCTGCAACCTATAGAGGATGACAATACCACAACAAGCGTTCACCGAAGTGAAAAGAGTTTACGATCACTTCCCTAAGGACCTTCACGTATGCTTGATGCTTGCGGTATTTGTCCATAGACACCTCTATTTATAGCACTCAATAAGATAGGTTGCTTTGGAATAAAGCAATCAATTACTTGTCCCACAAGTTAAGGAAACCCTAAACTTGTCAACCAAGTAATAGAGATTAATCTCAATTGGAATTCTTTTTATCGTTATCTTCCAAGTGTTTTGTTAGCTCAAAAACACTTCAAGATAGAATCCAACAGACCTGAGATAATCTTTATCTTATTGACTCATTGAGGATCGTTAGATGGACCACAAAAGATATTATGTGATATACAAGTCCACCTAAGAGATAAAGGAGTTTAGAGTTTGACCCAAGTGAAATTCTGAAAGAATATCCACTAAATCCGACACCAGCAAAGTAACCGACATTGGGTTCGCGTCCTACGTTCGCGAAATAATCAGTCACTTTGGAACTCAGAAGAAATCCGAGTTTCTGGTTTGCGAACCGGTTCGTGAACCGTGCGCCTGTCAGATTTCGTCAAATCTGGATTCCGCTGGAAGTTCTGGGCTTACCAGGACTTAGACGTGTATACGTCCTCAGCTGTAATCCATGGACTCTTTGCTCAAGAGTACTCCTTTAGATTCATCCATATCCAACTAACGATTTGCAAGCAAACCATTGTAATGGACACATGGCACCGAATCTATCTCATTCATTCTTGTACTCACAGTATTTGTGGGAACAAACACTGGTCATGACACAAGGTCACATTAGACAAGAATACTATCTCAATCGCTATTATCACTACTAAAGTAGTCGACTATATTTCAAAAGAATAGAGAAAGTAGAATAGAAGAATTTCCATAAAGTCATAACTCCTACTAACCTTTTGTCGATGGAATATAATTGATGTCTTCTTTGTTTTCAGTGTTTTTCTTTTCGGGGTCTCTACTACTTTGTTTATCCCAATTCTGAAATCTAAACTCTAGTAGGCTAAATCAAGAATTGAGTTTTGACATCTAAAACTGACAACTAGCTTGACATACCAACGCTAGTGAGTTTGACCGGACAATGTCCTAACATAGCCGGTGAACACATAAAAGACGTAACTGTCTGTGTTTATCGAGGTTCGTGAAATAACGTCAAAATGAAAGGATCAGGCTTTGACTACTCAAAGTCCTTGGGATTGTCTACTCCAAAGACATCCACTCCATCTGTTTCTCAACAGATTGGAATAAATTCTGGTAAACTCACAAATGTTGAAGTAATCCAGATTGATCCTACACCCAGAAATCTCAAGATTGAACAGACAGAGGAATACATATCTCTGAGAGAAAAATATGTTCAAAGCTTAAGTGATCTCAATGATGCACTCACTCGTGAATGCTCATTGTCAGAACTCCTAGAACAACAACTCCAGAAATTGGAAACCGTTGTTCAAGAACTCAGAGATTCCAAAGAGAAAAATTTCTTCCTTGGAAATTGCTCTTAATCTGAGTCAAAGTCGTGAACAACAAATTGCGGAAGAACACGACTTGGAGATTAAAAAAATTCTCATCAGTAAACAGGATATAGAAGATCACTTAACCAATGCTCAAGAAAGATGCAAACTTCTTGAAGTAGAAAATCTGAAACTTATGGATTTGTCTAAAATCCACAATGAATCAGGAAAAACTTCAATAAGCAATGTGATAAAACCGCTCACTCCACCTATCACATCTGCATCAGAAAGAGTCATTGTTACTGCCAAAGTCACTAATAAAAAGAAGGCAAAACCTTCAGTCACCACAAATTTAGTGACTACATTATCTGATTCTTCGGATAATGACAGTGATAAGCAGAAGGGTGGTAAAAGATATGAAATCACATGTTGATTCTGTAAAAAGAAAGGACACCACCAAAGAAATTGTAATAGTCAGAAGAAGGAGAAGCAGATTGATCAACTGCAACACACGTTAAACCTTGTACTAAAAAACGTGTATGAACTCTGCAGGCCTAATCAACGGGTGATCCCTAGAAATAAAGCCTACAAGAGATCATCTTCACCCATGAAAGATGGCAGAACTATTACTGAGAAACGGAGACATAATGATCAATCGTGG
>JAJJMA010307428.1:0-17627 GCA_023529015.1 Papaver nudicaule | reverse complement strand
AAACGAAAAGTTGGTAGTATTTCGGTACCCCTTCTTTTTCATATGCGACTCTTCCTCATCTCCAAAAATGTTATTTTCCGCTCAACAGCTCTATTCTTGTCATTGGTGTCTTGTTTTTCCATAAACAAATCAAAATTAAAACTTTTTTGACTGTTTTCGGCATCCGCTGCTGCTTGTCTAGCTTTCTTGGCTGCATTTCTACCCATAAACTTGGTTGCATTTTGAGCATTGGCATTCAGATATGAGTTGGGATCAACCGTGAACTATCCAGGTGGGGGACCGAGGGTAGCAGATGGTCCGGAGAAAGTAGAACTCGGTCCAGAGGGGCCAAAAAAAGGTGATTCAAAGGGGCTCCCATTCTGGGTTTGGGAGTAAGGGGAAAACTCGGGGATCTCCATGTTACCGAACTTTCATAACACCTTCAGGATGTAGAAGCTAGTCTCGAAGTGGAAAGGTTTACCAGTCTTGTGAATCCAGTCGGACCTGTACCAAAACTCAATATCCCTCTGACCCTCACCACTTTGCTTGTTTCGAGTGGCTTGGGTGATTGCAGCGACATACAACACAATCTCAGTAGTAATTACGCCAAAGAGATCAGAGAGGCTTCCAACATTACAAGACTTGGGGTTACCTGTCTCGCGTTGAAACTTGTCATGGATATTGCCCCAGAGAGTTTTGAACTTTTGTTGTACACCCTGAGCCGAATCCTGAGTAAAGTAAACGTAACAACGAGAAATGTTCTCAACTTCATAAGTTGAGAACTTATCACCCCTAGGTTTTTTTTGGCGTTGTGGCTTTCTTTCCTTTTCTGTTGGCATTCTGGGTATTCTGAGAGTTTTCCTGAGTAATAATAGTCCCATAGGCTGATTCCTGACTCCAATTTCCATAACGGGGATCTTGGTTAATCACTCCATATTGGGGGTTTTGACTACTAATTCCAAAACAGGGATCCATGATCAAAAATACTGAGAAAGCTAGACAAGGATGAGCAAAAAACTCTCTGAGAGATTGTCAAGAGGAGGTGTGAGTTGAAATAGTTTTGAAAATAGAGTATTTATAGAGCTAGGAAACCTGGGCCGTTGGATGCATTTAATGCAGAATTATAAGAATTACCGTCGATCGAAGCATAGATTCTCGACCTCGAGATTCTTTCTCTCTGTCGAGAGTCATTTTCTCGACCGCAGAACTAACTAACTACCGCTAGTTAGTCATGTTGGCCCGGCAAACAGGCATATCTGGCGGTTTGCCTGCCCGTTTTTGGTGTTTGCCCCTTCCATAGTGGGGCAAACAAGGCAAACACTATGGTTTTCCTTGTGCATAGGAAGGGGCCTAACATTCTCAACCTTAACGAAGTCTCTCAGTCCATCTAAGCCGCTGAAATAAATCAAACTATATCTAACCATACAAACGAGTCTTACTATATGCGCTGAGAAACATCTTATCAGGTAAACGGTACTTCATAAGTGTCTTAGTATGGTCAACGCAACAAAGACACTTTGCCCATAGTCACTGACACATCAGTAAGTATCGTTTAATAAATTTACTGTTCCACCAGCATAGCGACACATATGATGTGTTGCTCACACAATGACATGTACTAAGTATCTTAGTGATGTGTCTTAGTCCGGCCATTTTCCACTAGTGAAGTAGGAAAAATAGAATTCTGGTTGATGTAGATGTAACTCCTCCTAACATCCAAGGAAAAGAGCATAAAGTTGCTTGTTATTTTGCCTATGGCTATCAAGATTTGGAAGAAGCTGATATGAGAAACGGTGATGTCTTGTATGATATCATCAAATGGTGCAGAGAAATGTTTCCTCAGCACAAAAGAAACATGAAAGACTGTGATCTTGGTCTCCAGATGGAAGCACTTGTGATTGAGATTATGCTCATGAAAACACAAATAAGGGAACTTGTCAATGACAAAAATATCAATTAAGATACATTAACAAGTAGGGACTTGGTTGGGAGCCGAGCAACAAATTGAGCTCCAACCCCTTTTTGAATTGTTACGCCTAATCTATGGAAGAGAAAATTACATACTTTAACATTAGCATCATGTCTAGCTAAGTAGTTCTTGAGTCTTTGGAAGAACTCAATAGTTTCCTCACCGAGTTCGCCTAAGGTTGTGAAAGCCAACGTACCAAAGTTGTACCCATGAGTCGTGCAAATGTCAAGATATTTCTTACATTTTCGCTCCACTGCCTTAGTCACCGCATGTCCAAGTGTAAAGTGTTGTACCCGGCCGCCAGTAATGGTGAAATACCCGTCACATCGAAACATATGTCGCGCCCGTTGTCCCAATTGTAGACTAGGATATCTGCAGGTCTAGAATCACCACCATCCTCAGTGAGAAAACCCAAAGCAGCCTCGGTCTTGGCTTGCACCCCTGCTCTAAAACAAATGTCGGCCACTGTGTCACGAACAAGGTCGTGCCGATACTTGACACCAACACCATGTGCACAATGCAGGGCATGGTCAACATAGATATCCATATATTTGTTGCAACAGATACAAGGCTTACAATCAGTAAACAAAGGGATACATAGCCTATAGCCAAGAACAACACTGAATTGGCGAGCCCCAATTTTTTGACCTAGTCCGTCTATTGGGATCGCTAACAGGTAGTCTTGAGCATGCTTAATCTTGTTTCTCTGCCATAGAAACAAATCCCTCCTGGACATATTGTACTGTAAGGGCATCTCTTTCATCACAGCGGCAAAGTATTGTACTGCCAATTTACTCATAGGATGGGGGGCAGTTTCGTCGACACTGAATGATGAAGGTTCGATACCACAAGCATGTAGATACGTGTCCAAAGCAATCTGATATGTAGAGTTAGTGTCAGAAATACCCGAATTGCGTAAGATAACAACTTGCAGTTGTTGAGTTTGCATAATAGAGGCAAGGAAGCAATATTGCATGGTGTCGTACATAGTGTAGAGCCCTAAGACTCCATATCTGATAGGAAGAGAGGAAAGACGTTGATGTAGAACACCAAAACCTGGTCCATCTCCAGTAACAAGCAGTCTGACATAGTTGGAGAGATGACTATCGAAAACAACCTGCGCTTCTTTCAAAAACTCGGGTGGTGTTGTGCGCATCGTGAAGTAAAGCTTGGACACTCCAGAACAACTACGCAACAAAAGCATTTCACTTTGGGGGTCATGCAGACCCTGTATAGCCTCCATAAGATGTGTTGTCTTCCGCACTCTATCCATGACCATTTGGCTACAAAACTGGTAGTCTAGACTCAATGGACCGCCAAGGAGTTTTACTCCAACATCAGGTCTGTCTATGTCCCGAGGGAAGACATCATCTAGCTTGCTCCTATCATCAATACTAGGCCAGAAAACCTGGGTTTTCTGAATGTTAAGGTCAAGGCCCACTGCACCCCCATCTGTTCGAATGATCTGCAAAGCCTTAGAAACCATTAGAGTATCACCTATAAGAGTACCATCATCTAGGTACCAAGCTTGTAGATCAAGCTTACACTGTTCAGATATCTTCAAAAGAATGGGGTGTAGAGTTAGAGAGAATAGTAGTGGCCTTAATGGGTCTCCTTGCTGGACACCTTGCGATGAAGAGAGGGTGTCTGCACCGTAGTATAACCTGGCCGGTGATGCATAGCAAAACTCTACCCACCTAGCAATAGTAGGGCACTTGCGCCTAACCTCAAGTAACATGGCAGACCTATCCACGAGGTTAAAAGCGTTTCTAAAATCGACTAGAAGCATGGACATAGAATTGAGGTTACTCTTCTCACCCAAGATGCGGTTAACGGAATGCAGGATAGCTTCACTTCCACAAGGAACACCCACTCCAAATTGCAAATCACTTAGGTAACTACTCATGTCCTTACTAACACTTAAAGCAGCCACTTTAGAAACCAATCTCCTCCATATTGTCCCGACAACAATAGGTCGTATTCCACCACCAACTTTGAGAAGAGGAGTAAGAGGAGCACTTTCTATAAACTCGTCAAGTTGAGTGGGGCACCTACCTGCCAGTAGAAGATTGACAATTGCAGTAATAGAGGAAAGGAGTTCATCGGCGACAGCAGCAGCAGAACCACTAAGTGCATCAAGGAAGTGCTGAGCATGAAGACCATCTCTGCCGCAAGAAGTACCTCTCGGAAAACTCTTGATTCTCCCAAGAACCATATCTTGACTTGCAATAAAAGAGTCTACTTCAATAGGTGTATTGGGGATGACGGGTGGTGGCGCATACGGGTGTTTCAACTGCAATTCATTTAGAGTTGCATCCGTTTGTGGGGCTACGCCGTTAGATGTAAGAACCCTAATAGCAGCAGTAAAGGATCCCTGACTCACTTTTCTTTTACAAAGACGACGATTGATCTCATCTTGCTTCTTCTTCTTGGATTGTTGTTTGTGAGAGATAGTGGAAACCGCATCATCTAACAGTTTTTGGGCCAATTTAAAACAACCATCCGTTTCCCTCCACTGCACAAGTGCCTGGTTGATGGAGGTAACTTGTAATCTCCTTCGCTGGCCTGACCTCTCTTCTTTATTGTTCTTGGTAACATAGTTTCTAAGGGTACAGATTGGAAAGAGCAACAAATTTAATCCATGCACATGTGTCGAAGGGGTTGAGAATAACATTATCCATCGTTTGTTTGAACCCTCTAGCGAAGTTGAGCCTGCATTTGGCTGGAATGTGCCTGATAGTATGAGTCTGAGAGCGGAGAACCCTGTCCAACAAAGATACATATAGGCAAGGCACCGGGTCACCTACCATATCTACATTTTCGACATCAGCTGTAGGGGTGCAAGGCTTCTCAATACCATGGATAAGGGAGCTAGCACCATTATAGGAGGCAAGACTCACTTCACCTCCATGTGTGTTGCCATTACAAGGTTTCTTCCATGCCTTAATAGCCATACAAGAAGTGCATAACCACTTCTTCAACTGTCCGAGAGCAATTTCCCACGAATCGAAGACGACACCATTATCTCTTAACCTGTCCCTGCATCTATCATTGCCAATTCCAGTCAGGAGATGTATATCTTTGAAATGCCCTTCAAATGAACCCCTGGCCAGTCCCCTACCACCTCTACCATTCTTACAACCATCAAGCCCTTTAAAGGGACATTGAATGAAACCATCAAGAGTGTCTAAGGTAGACAAAACCTCTTGAGAGTCTGCAGCAGACATGGTCTCCTGCGAGTCTAAAACAAACTGACATTGGCCGGAAAGACAGCTAACACTAGACATGGCAAATAGAGTTGAAACCCCCTGTGAAGATATTCAGGCATTTTATCAAACATGTAGTGTGCATTTTTCTGATGATGTACAGCCAAGAATCAAGATGATTTCCAGCCGTTTTCTATCTCTATCCCTGCAAATACTCAACACTCAACACAGACCCATTCATACTACAACAACCAGGGGACTCAAAAATACTTCAAAACCCATGAGGTGAGCCATGGCGGAGAAGAGACTAAATGGAAGGAAAATGAGAAAGTTTCATTCGAAAGATGCTGAGAGTTAATCCTAATGTTGATCAATCAGAGATTGACCGATTAAAAGCGGTGTAGGGGTGGCGAGGGAGGAAAAGGTTATGGAGTTGGTTGTTACAGGAGGTGCTCAGTTGAGTTTTGGGGGAAAATGGAGTTTTGGGGGAAAATGGAGGTGTAAATTGCCACAAAATACTTGGTCATTGCCCCAAAATAGTTGGTAATTGGCTTTAAAAATTAAAATTAAAATTTTGTTAGACTTATGTTGAGAACCATGTTCTCTTTTCTCTCACTTATTCTCTAGAAACAAAGAAGCTTCTTCTTTTGGGGCAATGATGCAAGGAAAACAGAAGAAAAGCCTTCCATGAGCAAATCTGCTGAATAAAGCTAGTTTTTCATAGTTAGTCTATATTCTTCCATAATCAATTAGAATAGTTGGTTCCTTGTGAGAACATGTTCTTACTTTTGACTAAGGAATATAAACTATATCTAAAAGTAGTCTTTTCATGCTTTTTAGAGTTTTTCAACATGTACTACTTTATTTCATTAATAAAAGATCTTTTTAGATGATTATTAATGATGTTTGCAATACTTGATTTGTCTACCTCAGTCTTATTTCAACGCATAGCTTTTTCCATTACCTCGGTAGTGATGCAAAGTTATGTCTATTACAAAAGTTATGCTTTTTCTCACGATCAAGAAACTTTTGATTGTATGATTTTTAGGGTTTTCACAAACTCGGAATCTTATACTCTTTTCTAAATAATCGGCTAAGGGAAAGAGATTATAAACAAAGGAATACATGATAACATTAAAATTGTTTTGTCCATGTTAGGCTTTGTATGTTGTCCTATATTGAATAACACCACATGGGGAGAGTTCTTAACTGAACGTGCGCTTAATAACTAATCTTTTTGGGGAGCGTGGTTGTGGAATATAAAAGATGAGAACTTAGGAATCTTAACTCAGATTTCCTAGTTATGTCATCTTAAACTTGGTATGCGAGTACTTAGCTTAACCTATTTCATAGGTTTATGAAACCCTAGTCTCGAACTACTTTGTCATATTTTTGTGACAAATAGGGGAAGAATACATATGGTTCTTGTTCTTGTGGTGCATAACCATAGGGGGAGAACATCATGTGCATACTTGCTGTACTTTTCAAAGTATCAAGTAAGGGGGAGTAATTAAAGCTGAGAAGAAGCTTCATATCAGGAATGAGAAGAATCACTTTAAAAGTTTTGATACACAAACTTTAAAGTTTTCTCAGATTTTTACTCTTTGCACAACAAACATGTGGGATTAGCATATTAACCCATGTATGCTTGAGCGTACCTTCGTGGTTGTTTGAGCTAGATATGTTGTAGGTGCTGTCTACGAATTTATCAACAAGAGTTAAACGAACACATCAAGACTCAAGGGAGAAGTTGAAGAATATTCAAGAAATCAAGCTACATCTGGTTAATACTTAATTTTTCCATATGTAAATTGGTTTTGTCACTAAAATTGACAAAGGGGGAGATTGTTAGGGCATTGTCCGGTCAAACCCACTAGCGTTGGTATGTCAAGCCGGTTGTCAGTTTTAGGTGTCAAAACACAATTCTTGATTTAGCCTACTAGAGTTTTAGGTGTCACTAAAGTAGTAGAGACCTTAAAGACGAAGACTTTGAAGACAAAGAAGACATCAATTATTCATCATCGACAAAAGGTTAGTAGGAGTTATGACTTTTATGAAAATTCTTCTATTCTACTTTCTCTATCTTTCAAAATAGTCGGCTACTTTAGTAGAGATACTAATAACGATTGAGATCTTTTTCTTGTCTACATGATCATGTGTTATGTTAGTATTTGTTCCCACGAATACTAAGTTTACAAGAATGCATGAGATAGATTCGATACCATTTTTCCATTGCAATGGTTTGCTTGCAAATCAGTTGTTGGATATGGGTGAATCTAAAGGAGTACTCTTGAGCAAGCGTCCAGTGGATTATAGCTGAGGGCATTTAACACGTCTAAGTACTGGCCAATCCAGAACTTCCAGCGGATCCAAGTTCAACCCTAATCTGAATAACGACGGTTCCCGAACCGGTTCGTGAATAGTGACTTGGGATTTTTTCCTGAGTTCCAAAACATCAATTTGTACGCGTACTAGTACGTGAACCTCAGATTCGATGCATTTGGTCGTAATTCAGATGGATGGTTTGCGAACCGGCCAAGGTGAATATTCTCTGGGATTTTCACACGGGTTAAACTCTAACTTCTTTACCTCTTAGTTGGACTTGGTTATCACCAAATATCTTCCGTGGTCCATCTAACGGTTCTCAATGTGTCAATAAGATAAAAATTATCTCTGGTCTATTGGATATCATTCTTGAAGTGTTTTTGAGCTAACAAAACACTTGGCAGATAAATGATAAAGATTTCCAATTGAGATAAATCTAGTTTTCTCTGTGTGCAAGTTAAGTAACGTGTTCGTTTTACACGAGCACTTGCTAAACTTGTGGAACAAGTAACTAGTTCCATTACTCCTAAGCAACCTATCTTATTGAGTGTTATAAATAGAGGTTTCTAGAACGAAAACCACAAGCATCAAGCATACGTGAAGTTTCTCTGTGGAATTGATCGTAAACTCTTTTCACTTCGGTGAATGCTTGTTGTGGTATAGTCATCCTCTATTAGGTAGCAGTTCCTTTGTGGGAATTACCTAACGACTATAAAGACTTCTCTTGAGAGTTGGGAAGCACAGGTAGGAGATTGAGACCTTAGTGGTTGAAATCGAAGTAACCTGTAACCTTGGTAACCTGATCACGTTCTTTTCTGTTCTACGATCCTTCTCTTCTGATATAAGGCCATTCA
Source organism: Papaver nudicaule (assembly GCA_023529015.1). Classification (NCBI taxonomy): domain Eukaryota; kingdom Viridiplantae; phylum Streptophyta; class Magnoliopsida; order Ranunculales; family Papaveraceae; genus Papaver; species Papaver nudicaule. The sequence goes on along the minus strand of JAJJMA010307428.1, from coordinate 9,294 downwards.
AGAACTGATACGTTACACACAGGGTTGAAAGGAAGCAACGCACGACTGCACTCAGTGTTTTAAGACCTAGTTAGCTCCAGTTGTATAAGTTTCTTAAGTGATTCTTCGTTTACATCTGAGGTAGAGACAAGTTGGGCATAGTTTACTCGGTTTACTTGTCAGCCCCCGTTTGTAAGTAGATTTTCGTATGACCTGGAGCAATCCGAAGGAAGTCACTTTGTGTATGTCAAACTGATAGAGGACATTTCAAACATACAATTGATAATTGAGGGTGCAAAGCCGAAATTATTAACACAAGCCTTTAACAGCGGTTAAAGAAACTTCTAGGCCTGTAAAGGACGTCAGCTAGGGGAATCAAGTGCGTGATGATCTGTGGGGGATCTAGTGACGTAAGGAGTGCGAAATCAACCAGTTCGCTTGGAGGGTGGAATTGGTCTCTGCTACATCCCAGACCGAAGTCTTATAGTAGGCTAGTGTTTGTAGACAGTTTTTACTGTGCAGTGTTCAATCTGGACGAGGTCCCGACGTTTTTCTACAGGTCGTAGTTGTTAGAGCATGGCTAGGTCAACCTCACTAAGTATTGGTATGTCAAGCTTAGTTGTCAACTTTAGTGATCAAAACTCGACCGCTAAACAACATATAATTAGGTGAAGTCATGTGAGAGATTTAGATTTAGGTTGTAGAAGATTTTGGTAGGATTTAGAATCGCTGGTTGAAGAGTTGAAGAAAGACTGAAGATCAAACGAAGACATCCGGCTTCATCATTCAACAGGTTAGTGAATCTAAATAACGTGATTCCATTATCTTTTACACTTGTGCTACATAGACATAACTCTCAGCTTGAGCTTTACATTATTACTTGATCATTTGTGATCAGCGTGTCTTATGATAACTCCGCTTTACCACTTGTGGTATTAGTGTGTAGTTATGACGTTCCAATATTGCTTAGAGCTTTCTTTTCTTCTCTGTCTCTAAGTTAATATAAAGGTTTTTCCTAAAACCTTTTCGAGTTAGATATAACAATCTGATGTTATCTCGGTAATACTACGAGATTTGATCCATCACAGTATTGTGTCTCTTCTTACCTAGTCTGGCTCTTTCGGATTGATTGCATATATTTATATGAGCCAATATAAGAGAGATCGTGACTCACACTTATGTTGTGTAGACTCGAAATACTGTTGTTTCTGAGATTCGAATACGACGTCGTGGTTTGCCTCTGAACTCTGAAGTTCTGAATCATTCATTTGATTCTGTATATGAACATCTTGTATGCCATATCTCACTTCTGGATTCCGAAACCATATTTGTGTATCTCAACTTATGAACCTTTAATGTTTGAACCTCAATATAGGTTTTGGAAAAACTAAACGTTGATTTCGAAACCATAATCTGGTTTTCGCATTCATAAGCTATTGGTCTGAAACGTAAACATTATGACCAATGAGATATAACAGATTCAAAACTATGTTTGTGTGGCTGACAGTGACTTGAGAATCGAGGCCAATGTGTCTTAACCATGTGAGATCTAAAAGGTCGAAAATACCCTGGGTTTCCTAAAGGTTTATGTGAACCGGGAAATATATTCCTGTGCGTCGAGGCTAAAAAGGTGTGATGCTGAAACGTTTCTCGACCACATGGACTCTCAAGTTCGACACCAAACATTTGTGAAGAATTTAATATGTGTTTCTTTTTTCGAAACCTTAAATAAGGTTTTGTTAAACAAAATCTAGATTTTGAAACCAAGCTTTAGGTTTCGCTATATGGAAACTTGATTATGGAACCTTAAATAAGTTCCGGTCATATAATGAACTTTAGGTTCCGAAACCTTAATTTGGTTTCTGCGAAAACTGACGCCCGTTTCGAAACCTTAATTTGGTTGACTCAGAATGCGTAACTTCGAAGTTCAAACTCTATCTTTTTGATTTGTGCTTCAACGAATTAATGAGTTTGATATTCTCGGTTTGAAGTTTGAATTAGTTTATCTTCAATGTACAACTAAGTGGGATTAAGTCATCATCTGGAAAATGGTTAGTCGCTCTAGTTAGTGGACACATGATTACGGATCAATACTGTACGTGATTAAATCTTCCTATGCTTTACTACTTGATCAAATATTCATTTGATTATTCATTTGATGTTTTGATTTGAATTTTTGGATATCATTAACGTGACATCTATATTGGAATCAAGAATTCAGGAGATTTAACATTTTGCTAGTTACTCGTGGAATCTCGCACTGTACTTCCAATGGTATATCTATTTGCGTGATTCGGAACGTCTGAACCAATGTGTTCACTTAAGCTTAACACACAAGGCTTTGTTGATGTGTGTCGTTTACCACAACAAATTAATCAAGATATTCCCACTAATTAACAAGTAATATAGCGGTAGTAAGGATCGTTCCCACAAAGAGCGATGTAATTGATATGTTATTTAAATCAGCAAAACAATAACAAAAGTAAAACAAAGAAGGGGATTGGTTTGAAATCACGTAAACAATATGAAAGTAAATAAAGAATAATAATAAGAAGATGATTAAGAATTCCTTCGCCGTTACCAAGCGTTAGACTCAATCAATATACCTGTTTACCTTTCGTTAGAAACATATATCAACAACCGTAGAACATCAGCTAGCACAATGCTATCCCCAAAATTCCTTATATCACTGAATGCCGAAGCGCTCGAACACCAGATTCTATCCGTCTGAGCCACCAAGTAGTAGCGCACTCAAGATGTGACTCAATCGAATGCTTTAAGGTCTTTGAATTTAGGTTGATCCCAGCATCAAAACTCTTAGCGCAAGGTCTTGCTTACTAGTGTTGTCTTTACACACATTTGCTTCACAGAATCCCTCTGCAAGGTCTCGTGTTTTCTACTTGTGTAAGAATCCTGATACAATTACGGATACCCCAATCCTCTACTAGCACTAGAGTGATCAATCGACTAATTTAGTAGTACACCCAAACCGCCTAGAGATCAATCATAAACCTTCTAAATAGTAAAAACAATCGACAATGATCAAACTTTAAAACTTCAAGGAAAACTTGTAAATTGAATAAAGGTTCACGCTTAGAACATTGAATTCATCCCTAATCTACAAAAGAAGTACTATCCGCTCATTGGAAATTGCAACGACAAGAAAAGAATAAAGTTCCTCCCAAGGGAGAGGAACCGGTGAAAAAGATATCTAAATTGTCTCTAGGCTCCTTTGATGTGTGCTTTAACTAGGAAACCTTGTTATAATAGGGAACTTTGTCTCCTTGAGAAATTTGCTTTGTAAACCGCCTCACATTCACAAATTCACGTCAAAACCCGCCTGTCTTGGAGCCCTGTCACCAGCAAAGTGGGCTTGCACTCACTGTTAAGAATCCATCCCATGTTGCTATGTGTAACTGTCAGTCATAAGGAACCGGAAAACCTTACGAGCTCTCCCTCCTTCTGCATAACCTATGCGTACCAGGATTTTAACCAACCATCGATTTCTGTTCAAACTTCAAACCCACCAGGTATACAGCTGCAGTCTCCAGCCCAAACACGTATGGTGTTTCCTTTTTCTTCTGGTCTTTTGAATCCTGTCCTAGACATTACCAAACTCCCTGGCAACTTAGCAAAGCAGCCATGTTTCCTATCCATTCACTGCAGCAATTATGGACCTTTTTCTGACAACCATGAACCACAGCAACCCAATTTTCCTCCCTGCGCCCAGCAAAAAACTGCTGTCCAAATCCAGCTCCAAACTGGTTTCTTTGCCGCCAACTTCAGGTCTATGTGAACTGTTTCATATCAAAACTAGGACCTTGTAGCTTCCAGATCCTTAGCCATCAAACACACCCAGAGAATGGCAGCAACAACAACACACTGAGGTTAACCAGCATCACTTAGCCTCAGTCTCCCATCCGGCATAAACCTCTTCAAAGGCTTGAATCAAAACTCATCACACTGCTTCCAACTTCAAATCTGAGCTCTACCCCTTTGATCAGTCACCTCAATCTTCCAAATCACAGCTCAATCTTCAATCTTCATCAGCTGGAACCAGTGGCACTGGCGCACACTTTCTGGTCTGTTCTACATCTTCTTTCTGGCATTTTAGCAAACACTTTGTATGCAGTATTTCTGTTGAATTTTGTTGAGCAGAACTTGTTTCTCTGATAACACAGCTCCTTCCCTGCAAAGATTTAGCATACACATACCACACTACATTCAATCAATGATTAAATCTTCTCTAAACATCACTTTGATCAATGGCAACGTCTTTCTTCAATGACACCAATGGTCTCTTTTCTTTATTGTTTCTTGCTGCAATAACAAATCCAACACTCTCCCATCAGTCTATAACCTTTGTAATCTCTAATCTATGTTCTAACAGCATTCTATTCATCACCAATCATCAACAACACCAGTTCTTCTTCCTCACTTCATTACACGGCAAAACTGAACCCCAACTCACTCATTCTTCAGTTTCTTCTCAAATTCATGAACTGACTTAACCCCTGTCAATGACTCTCGGACCATGGCTAACGGTGATGGATAAAGTCTCTTGGTGTACAAGTGGTTGTGAACTTGGCTTGAGAAGGCGGAGAAGAAAGTATGAACTGGTCGTTTTCTCGACCTAGGTTTTAGTTTATAGAGAGTGGCAACCCAGATCCAACCTGGCGTCTCTTTTAGTAGTTCTTGTTTGAACTTCTGCGGCTGCCTTGATTGATACGACTGCCTGCTCCAGTAATTCTGTTCGAGTTTATTTCAGATCCTTAGTAATTAATATATGGTTCCTGAAGTTAAACATATTTATAATTCAGCCCCTGTTTTACAAAAGTTTCTACTCACGTCCCTATTTTCCTTTCACTAATTTTTGCTATCTTCCTCATACGAACTCGGAATGACTTGATTTTTTCGCCGTTCGCTCCGTAATTCAATTCTCTTCAAGATGGAACCAAGAAAATACACATTTGAATGAGAAGAACTTGGTCTTTGGCCTTTCTTCTCTTTTTGCTCTTTTGCTCCTTTCTCCTTTTGGCGCTTTTAGCTCATATTCGGATGATTCAACCTAATAACGCTACATAATAGAAAACAAAAGCAATGAAAAGTATTTCACAAGAAAACTATCAAAGAAAGCATAATCTATTGATAATATTAAGGTGTTTTATGCACTAATCAAATTCCCCCACATTTAGACTTTGCTTGTCCTCAAGCAAACTACTTAAAACAACAAATCCGTATCGTAGAGTCTACGCTTTTGAACCTCTAGGTGTCACTAGTATACCCCCAAAACCTTCACTCCAAATTATTGCTACTTGTGAACGACTAAGGATAAACACTAAACAAGCTAGTTAGTTGTCATAAACTCTTTGGCTATAAAAACAATCACCCTACTTAATCCGTTCACATAGGGATGCAAAACATCTACTAAGACTTTCATTGAACAACCGCTCGGGAATCTGTCAACCCCAACCACATAGAGATAAGAAGAGAAATTATAATATATATATATGGGAGAATGCACTCAATTATTAAGTTTAATATTGACTCTGCGACGTTGTTGTACTTTATTCGGTCAATACGCACATCAAGTCATTACATTTTGGACTCTAATTTTGCGATGTGGTCATCCCAAGCCTCTATTGAGATTCTGATGTTTAACAGCATTGGGGTTCAAGACAATTTCTTATACTCCGCATTGGAATATGCATATTATTGTACAAAAACAAAAAACTTATTGTCTCTATTTTTAGCTTTGAGGCATAGATTCTCAACCAATCGTTAGGTAAACATATAAATTGCAAAAATAAAAAAGAAAAATAAATGTGGCATGATGATCCCGAGATATCATATTGTTCAACTAATCACCATGTTATTTCTAACAACTGAGCTAGGCACCCAAAGATGAACAAACCTATTCGAAGGTATATTAATCCCTATAGATAAGAGTTCTTGTTTCCATCTACCTAGAGAGTTGAGTGTTCGTCCTTAATTGTTCACAAGTTTCAAAAATTTTGGAGGATATTATTCATGCTCTAGCCACTCCCCCATACTTAAACTTACATTGTCCTTAATGTAAAATTGAATCATCCAATGTAGTCAAGATGGGAAATCCTAGAATGATATGCAAAAACGAAAAACAAAAAGCAAAAGGATAGAAATACGTTACAAACTAATGGGTTGCCTCCCATGCAGCGCTTAGTTTATAGTCCTTAGCCCGACTTGCAAAATTGATTCACCGGACACCAATAATCTGAAAATTTAAGGGATCCTTCCAAACAAATATTTGCAATTCTAACAACAACTTCACACAAATATTACCGTACGTTAGCACAAATGAAATTGTTATTTTATATCATTAAATCGAGTGGAGAGAGCATTATCCCTTTTATAGTATTCCTTACTAGGGCAAATGTCTTTCATGTGTCCAAAGCCTCGACACTTGAAACATTGCACATCAGCTAGATCATCCTCATCCCGGTCAGGATTAGGTTTCAAAGCTGGTAAGGGTCTTCTACTCCTGAATTGTCTGTCTCTTCTAGATATGAGAAGATCTCTCAGCTGTTGTGTGATCAGAGACAGTTCAGTGTCCACTTCTTCATTGTCAAGGTATTCACACTCAACAGCCCAAGACAATTTCAGTGGTGAGGAGGTGCAGGGAGTGCTTTCAGCCTCAAAAGCGATAGATTTGGGTTTATTTTTTCGCTCATGATCGAAGATCTTTAGCTTGGCAACAAGGTCACTTCTTATTATGTCTAAGCCGTGCATCTCTTGGATGGCATGTTTCTTGGATTCATACCTTCAGGGTAATTGTGACGGACCGGGAATCCAGGCCGTGGCATGCGTGGCCAGGCCAAAAACTCGCCAATTAGCGCCACTTCTAGGCCCCCCAGCGGGCATTCCTGCAGAAACGGAGTGACAATCCTCTCTCCTCTCCTGGCCAAGGGAGAGTAAGGTGATATGAGTCACCTTGTGCTGAACCGTGCAGATTGGCTGCCTACGTACCCAAAGCCTTGTCAGTTAGGTGGGATCACACACATCGTAGTTCAGATGAATAGGTAGCCGTCTCGATTGCAAGTGCACATGATAAGCATAGGCTGCTAGCATGGCTAAGGATTCCAACTCGTAAGCGTAGGTCAAATCCATAAGCTAAGTCATTCTCTCGTAGGCCATTCCCACAAATGTGCATGCTAGTGCACATGCTCATGCATAGTCCATAAGCCATTGCATATGCAACAAGGGTCAAAAGTTGCATCTCACTAGGCAGCACAGGCCATTGCTTGCATTACCATGGCATGGCCAAGGAATGAAGCTTTAGTCTTTCACCCAACACCTTCCCTACATATAAGAAAAACCAGCACTTTTGGAAATAATGCAAGGTCATGTCGTGTGAACACTGTGAACACTTTTGGTCAAAAGTTGCATCTCACTTCTGTGAACACTGACGTGTTTTAGGGCATGTCGAGAAAGAATGCAAGGTCGTGGAGTACGAAAACAATGTTACAACAGCAAAAACCGTGAAAGATTCACGAACCAGGAAGGAGATGTTTGATGAAGCTAAGAGAATACGGTTCAATGGTAAACCAGCCAACAATTACGCTATCACTGAAGAGATTAGAGAAAGAAGGAAAATCGAGGCAGAAGAAAGATTGAAGCTGATGGAAGAAAAGAAAAAACAGAGGATGACCAACTCTGTTTCAGAAAACAGAGGTCGACCAAATCAAGTTAAGGAAATTCAAATCGCGAATCAAATAACAGAACATGTACAACCTACACAGGAGAAGGATGATACAACTGGTGCTAATCCTAATCAAGGCGTGAATCAAACAGCTACTGATGATCAAAACAGAGCAGCTATGAACCCCAATACGAAGAACCCTAATCATGATCATCATGATCGTGATTTTGCGAAACAGCAAGAAGAAAAGGAAAGAAAGGCTAGAGAAGATCAATATAATGAAGATACAAGAATAGCAGCAGCTCTACAAGCTCAGGAGTTCCAAGCAACAGTAGAGAAACCATCTTCTTCGACAACACAGCGTGATCATCATGATCATCCGGAAAACAGAGTAATTGCTGGTGTTAGTGTCAGCGATGCAGAGGAGGGTTTCACGACTCAGAGAAGGTCAAGAGGTCGTGGAAGTGGACGTGATGAAGGCGTCTTTGATCCTAATAACCTTGATTTATCAAAGGTTAATATGAGAAAGAGAAGATATCGAGTTATCGGGCAAGAACAAAATCCGATGGATTTAAGCAATACGTTTGCTGGATTACAGCTGGATTTGAAACAAACTGGTGATAGAGAAGCAAGTGAGAAATCAGAAGAGGTTGAAGACTTGGGTTTTGCTGATGATCAGGATTTGTCTAATGACGAGGGTAAGGATGATGATCGAGGTAATGTTAAGAGTAGTACTTATATTGATTGGGTTGAAGCAGCAGCATGGCATGCTGAATTAGAAAGAGCTGAAGCTAGTTTTCGACAGCTTGAGAAGGCAAACTCAACAGGAAGTACTAACGGGGCAAGGAAAAATTCTTCGAATATAAGTTTGGATGATCCAGAATGGGATCAGGAATCTGCTGAGCATGAAGAAGAAAGGCGTAGGCAAAGAACAAATCGTCGAAGGGAAAGAGAGGAAAGATCAGATTATGAGAAAGAGAGTGAATCAGATGATGATGCTAGTATTGACCTAGGTCAAAGTGACACTAAATCAGAAGAGAAGGAAGGAAACACACAGCAGGGTGACAATGGGGAGGATGATGGGCAAGAAGAGGAATCTCCTGCTGATCCTAATCCACCTGAACCACCAGCTACGAACAAACCTGCAAAGGCTACTCAATCCAAGTCAGGGAAGAAAAACAAGAAGAGAGGAAACAAATATATGTTTTTATTAAGCATTATTTAGGTCTCTTAGGATTTATGTTAGATTTTAATTTTATTTTGTTTGTTTTTAGATTTCCAGCGGTACACTAGTTCCATGGACCCCTTATGGCTAGTGTGCCATGCTACTCTTTGTTTTCTTTTGCATCTTTGCTATCAATAAAATGGGACCTTTTAAAAAAAACACTTTTGGAAATAAAAATAGTTAACCAAAAGTACACTCATGGACACCCTGATTTTATTTTGCCTTTAAGGATGCATCTAAGATGCATCTTCTCACCTGATGATGCATATAAAATGCATCTTCCCACCTTATGATGCATATAATTGCATCTTTGGCCTTAGCCAGCACCTTGGCTAGGCCATCCACCCACAATGCATAATTTGGCCTAAAAGCTTAGGCTAATTGGCTTAGTCAATCTCCGCTCTTGCATAGG